>JAYMFT010283617.1:0-10456 GCA_038088735.1 Panulirus argus | reverse complement strand
TCTCCCACTTCTTGTTCCCTCCACCTCTGAAATATATATATATATATATATATATATATATATATATGTGTGTGTGTGTGTGTGTGTGTGGCACTTTTTAAAAGGACATGCTTTTCACTTCTTCTAAAATTCTCAAATACTTTCCTTTGTTTCTTCTTTTTGCCTTCCATTAACCTATCCATATTTCACTTAAGGCCCTTCCTTGATGCGGACTTTTGTCCGTGACTGGAGCTTCCAACGTTAGAAAGCACAAGGTTAGGAGACGGGTCCTCTGAGCCAGTCGTCCCATAGCAGTCAGTAGCGTTTGCTTTATCGTACTGTTTCATCTTTCCCTGAATTCATCTGTTTTTCTCCCATTCTGTAATACTGACAAGCAACAGAACGTTTGTAAGATTCATATTTCTCTATGCATTCCTGTTACAATTTTGTTATTGTGTAAAAGCAGTTCCCCTTTTTCTCTAGGACTATAAATAGTACATTTCTTTTAGTGATTCTGTTTCAGTAAGAGTGTTTATGAAAATGTTATATCGTGTTCAACATAACCAAATTTCTCAGGTGTGTAACATACAATGGACTCCATTACAACCTGACGGTATGAAAATCTGGGTATTATGTAATACTGATCAATATCCCTCAACATACCTGAAATGACTGTTTGTATATTACTGCCACATGTACCACAAACATCTTGTGCTGCTGTCATTTCGGGATTCTGTGAGACTCTAACCACAGAAGTAATTTGTGTTACATTTCACTTGAATGATATTTCCTGAAAACGAATATAAAATGATTTGGCTTTAGTAGATTATATTTCCTCCTCCTTCAGGTGGTCCTCACCTGCCTGGCCGCCTTTGCCGCCGCCGCCCCTCAGTTCTTAGAACCGAAGCCCGTGGCGATCCTTCGTGACGACCGTCAGGACAACGGCAACGGTAACTTTAACTACGCCTTCGAGGCCGAAAACGGCATCGCCGTGGACGCTGTAGGAACGCAAGGTTCACAGGGCCAGAGCAACATCCAGGGAACGTTCAGGTAAATGTTGGCTGACAAGATAAGATTATATGGTCAGAAATTCTCTAGAAATCTTATGAAGAATCTTTCGTTTTGATGATTAGATTTCTTTTATCTTCTAAGATGTAGACTTGTCGCCTCTGTCCCTGTCATCGACTTTGGCGATTCCTGTGGCTGCAGTCGTTTTCTTCTCTCAGGTTCCCCTTCCCTGATGGCACCGTCGCTGAAGTCCGCTACATAGCCAACGAATTCGGCTTCCAGCCCGAGTCCTCCTTGCTGCCCACGGCCTTTCCCCTGCCTGTCCACGCCGTCGAACAGATCCGCGTCGCTCAGGAGCAGCGCCGACGTGGCATCACCTTCGATGAGGCCGGGAGGAAACAGAGTCGCTAATCCGTGTGTTGGGCAGGTATTCCCAGGAAAATGAGGATCGCCAGTTTTTTCCAGTACACAACCGTTTCCTCTCAAGGAATATTTTGTCGATCAAAACTTCGGTTTGTCTTTCATGGCAACACATGAGATGCTGTGATGCATGATATGTGATGCTGTGATGCATCATATGTGATGTGATGCACTTTCAATAAATTTCACCACAACAATAACGTTTTTAATGTCCGTCATTCAGTTCGTCAGAGCACAGATGAAAAACAGGTTTGGAGTGTGAGATAAATAAGCAAGGAGTCAGGAATCACTCTGGTTCATCCTGTCTTTATGAGTGTGATCAGTATTGATACATAGTATCACTTCTTCATACTACCTGTCTGTTGTTTATACAATACAATACAGCATACAACAGAAAAAAAAAACACGTTAGAAAATCACTTCTTTGCGATGAAGTTAAAGAGTCCCTCCATCATGTAGTTGGCGACAGAAACAACTAAACTAAATTTCACTCACCAGATTCCCATGAATTATGTCATATCTACGACAGTTGTTCCTCAAGTCAGGACGCCTCAAGATACAGGCAATCATAGAATTTCTTATATTAGCAGAGCGTCATGGAAAGTCCTGTTAGAATCAAGCGACGGGACTGTTAAACTTTAAACTCGCCCGCCGCCCATGAGGGGTGACAGGCCTGAGTGATGGCGACGCCCGAGTGGGTAGGGACGGAAGGAGGGTGGGGGACTAGGCATCTCCTCCTTACTGTTGGGCTCCTGGAAAATGCTCCCTAATGTGGGTTAGGTAGTTATGTCCCTCTAATGTGAGACCAGTAGCGAAAAAATGCCGTATGGGATGGTTGAAACCAACTATGATTTGTCAGTTATGTCCCCGAAGACTGAATGAGCGTTGAGGTTGCATGTGTATTATTATTGTTGACCTGAGATTCTGTCCCATAAGAACTAAGTTTAAGGTAATGGGAAAGATGCACCTAGATATTTTAGGTCCCTTTTGTCTACTCTAAGATTCTATTCTTATCCCATTTCCCTTTGCTTATGGTATTAGGCTGCTATCACCCCAACGTGATGAAACTGTTGAACACCAGGGAGATGAGGCTGCAATGTGACTCATCACAACTACAAGGCCATCAGACGCACCATCGTGTACACGTTCATCTCTCGAATAAGAAGCCATATTTTTCAGCGTGTTATAACAGGAACATCCTTCAACTTCCAGATAATGTAGGAGTTGAATGTGTATGAAGATTGATGAGGAGATTTAAACTTTAAATAAACCTGGATATATCAAGTAAAACAAAATTTCTCAGGGTTACATAAGTAGACACACAACACATTATGAATTCCGTCAAGTCATTCCACACTGAGTTTCTCATGTAAAAATATATCTTTTCTCACACACATCTATTTATCATACATTTCTTTCTGCATTCATTTCATATTGATTTATGGATGCCTATATATGCAGACACAAACACACAAATACAAACACCCACACATGTTTGCATACATGCACAAATAACTCATAAACGTTCATATATATATATATATATATATATATATATATATATATATATATATATATATTCACGTCGTTATTTCTGGTCATTATATCACTGACTACAGCAAAAAAAATTCGTAGGTTTTGTTTAGTATTTTGAAAACTTGTATCAGAGTTCGGCGTCTGCGTTCTCCTAGAGAGACTGATTTTTGGTCCTTGAGTTTTTCCTAGTTGCTCTTATTTGGATCAGATCTAATCAGTCTTCAACTCTGATTGAGTTTGGTGGCCAGAACTGAACAGTTAACTGCAAATGAGGGTCAGTATCGTATCCTTTGTTTTCCAGTTTACATTTCCAGCACTCTCCTGGCTTTATTGTAGGCAGCTAGGCATTTTTTACTGTATCTTTACCCAATCAACGATAATCACTCCAAGGTCCTTTTCTTCTTTAACTTCAAGTGCAATGTCAAGCATTTTGTACCCATGATTTATATTTTCAGCACCAAAGTGCATTACTTTGCATTTGTCTGTTGAAATTCATTTGCCATTTCTCTGTCCTCTGTATCAGTTTCTCTAAATCCCTCTGAGTCTTCAGGCAGTCTTCCTTGGGGTTGGCTATGTTTCCTGATCTCGTGCCGTCGGCAAATTTCGAGATTCTACTGATGAGACCTGTCTCTAGATCGATGGTGTACATGATGGACAGAATGGGTCCTGGTACTGAGCCTTGTAGAACTCCGTTAGACACGTAAAACCAGATGGATGTTTCCCATTTAATGCTGATCTCTTTTTTCCGTTCTCTTTCTTTCTTTCTTTCTCTGTCAGTCAGTCCAACCCACACGAAGATCTGATCTCCTGTGCTATGAACTTTAATCTTGTTCAGTAATCTCAATTGTGGTACTTTTTTAAGGGCGTTACGAGAGTCCAAGCGCAAAACATCATAGGATATTTAGGAGTCTCCTTCATCCTTTATATATAAGAATTCAGTCAGATTCGTTACACATGATCATTTGTACTTGAAACCATGTTCCTGGTAGGTTATTAATCTATTTTCTTTATGAATTCAACTATCTTTTGTCTTTAACTTTTGTTTCTAAGGCGCTGAGTAATCGGGACCTGAATATTCAAAATGGTGAGAGGTGTGCATGGGAGAGAGCGAAATGGAATGATGTGGTATACAGGGGGGGATGTGCCGTCACTGAGCTGAACCAAGGCACTGAAGTGGTCAGGGGAAACCACTGAAAGGTCGCTGGGGCTTGGTTGTGAATAGGGGGAACTCTGGTTTCGGTGCATTATACACAACAACAAGGGACTGGACGTGAGCGAATGTCGTTCATATGTTCATTGCACTGCCTCGCGAACGCGGGGAACGGTGAGCAACCATAAGAAAGGGAAACTATCGATCCGACCACCTGTATGCTCAGACAAGCTACATGATCCAACACTAACATTCGTTCCTGATTGAGTTCCATTGATTAACATGATGTACAATCTGGATACCGTCCACCACTTTCGATCCCACGGCAACTCAGGCCACTGGGTAATCCGACCAGTTCATTGTTATTGTCATAAAGTTCTGGGAGTCTAAGTCTAACATTACTAATGAACTCAGAAAAAGAAAGATGTTGCGTAGTAGAAATGGCTGGTTAGTTATTTGGTTATTTGAGCTGTACGCCAATCAACTGCCAGATTCGATAAGAATGCGAACTTCGTTATGACCACCAATGAAAAATGTTAAACACATTCTTCTGGTGTTATAGTTAATTTCAGGATGTTCCACTGCACGTATGGTCCTCGTATTGTGATTGTAAGAAAAGGAACCATGACAGGTACAATGGGGTTAAAACCTATGAAAGAAAAGAATAAAGGGCCTCAATCGTACATGAAATTTCGACTGGTGATGAGCGCAGAGAAAAGACACTCTAAATGAAGTGTAAATAACGAACTTGAACCTAGAAACACTTCTGTATTGACAGGTTTAAGAATCTTTTTGTCACAACGTGTACAATGGTTTGTTGTCAGTATGAGCAAAGGTTCATTTGAAACTTATTATCTATTCGTATTATTTCCAGTCTAATGTAATTAGTTTTCGTTCATGTAGCTGCATAATTACCTTAAACAGCTGGTCAGATGACAGTGAGAGAGACACCAGAGTCGCCCCCACCCTGAGCCTCCACACCACCTGATAACATGGAGTGTCAGTTTCAATTTTTTATCTTATATTTTCTTTGTTGTTTTTACTACTTGCTTCTGTTGATCGGCGTATCTATCTTCTAGGTGTCGCAGGGACCATTCATCACACAGACACATCATATCTCTTAACCTTTCGTTAACGTTTTAAATTTTTTTTTTCATACAAGTCTCACGTCTGGTGATGACACAGGGATTAAGTCTGTCCTTCTTATGCACCCTGAAATTCCTCCCTTTCTCTGAAGCCCCGCCCACCTTCAGTCAAGTGGTAACGGGCAGTCTCGGGTATATAAAGGCAGCTTCCACAGCCTGACATCGTCCCCGACGCGTCCTCCTCACACAGCAAGCATGAAGCTCGTGAGTACCCACCAAACACAATCAACGACCACTGTGTCTACTTCATCATTCACATATTCACCTTCTTCCCATTATCACCCGGCGTCCCCGTCTCTTGCCACTAGTAACACTAATGGCGCTTCTACCCACACAACCAGTAAGATTAACCTCATCTGACGCAGAGGTAGTCAAGTTAGAGCAAGAGTATGATACCTCCGAGTGGGCAGTACATTTGCCGTTACGGGCTACAGCGACGTGACAGACGCTGATCATAGCACTCAGCGCTGCCTTCAGCATCCAGCGACCTCCTCCCACGACCGCCATCATCACCAGCACCTACTTCCATTCTACCACAATTGCTGCAAGTACCTCAGTGACTAGTATGTCTACCATAACTTCTTGGACCACTGGATCTTCGTACATGACTTACAGCATTTCTGAAACGCTGTTACTCCTGTTACCAACGTGCGACTGCTACTTATAACCAGTGATTCATCCTCCACTAAGATAGTATCCTCGATCGTAGAACACTATTTTTTTCAATGCTACTTATGAGTTGTCCAACTGACACTCTGTTTGAGCATTATAACAATGATTCTGTGATCGCAACAGCATGGTTTACATTCGTACCTTTAAATCTGTGCATTCACTACCGAAGCATACCATTCACAACAATATCATCCTACAACTTTCAAATTCTCTTGTATTTTACGAAAACGAATTTTCTTTAATTTATCATTAGACTCAGATTTGTCTTTCAGTTTCATCCCTCAGACAGTCCTAAGCTTTCTGACCAGGCGTTGCCTGTGCTTGTGTTGGCTTGTAATTGCATATGCTACTTATATCGCCTATGTGGGGAAGTGTCAGTGTCCGTATGGCAATTGGATCGTTTTTAAAGGTGCATCTGGCATCCCGAAGCTAACCTAACCCGTGATGTATTACTTGTATAGGAATGTACTATCAAGTACACTATGATGGTGTTTATGTTACAGGAATAGAGATATTATATGTGAGGAAGTTATCACATCTCTAACTATCTGAGTGTATTTTCTCCATCTACAGCTGATCCTTGCTTGCCTGGCTGCCTTCTCCGTCGCCGCTCCTCAGCCGCAGGAGCCGCAGCCTATAGCAATCCTCCGTGACGACCGTCAGGACGACGGCGCCGGCACTTTCCACTACGGCTTCGAGACTGAAAATGGCATCGTTGTAGAGACCTCCGGCAACCCGGGCCCAGAGGGCGAGGTCAACATGGATGGTTTCTTCACGTAAGAATCTGAACATCATTTTAAAGGGAATTCAATCCTTTGAAATTCAAAGTTTCCTTAAATATTCTCTTCTGACATTAAGTTTCCTGTGTCATCACATGATGAGCTATTAGTACCCACGGTTTAACTCCTTAGGTTCACCTTCCCCAACGGTGTCCCGGCTGAGATCCGCTTCATCGCCGACGAGAACGGCTTCCAGCCCCAGTCCGACCTGCTGCCCACACCCCACCCTCTCCCCGCCCACGCCGTCGAGCAGATCGCCATCGCCGAGCAGCAGCGCGCTGAGGGCATCACCTTTGATGAACTTGGTAGGAGGCTCAGGCGCTAACGCCCGCTAGCGATCCTAGCGAAAGAAGACCTCTCTCCAGTTATATGATCATCCTCTTCCGATCAGTGTATCTGACGTATACTGTCTTAAGACATCATAAATGGCCAATCTTTTTGTACTGCATCTGTAATAAAGCCTAACTTGCAAAGGATGGTTTTCACATATACGTGTTAACACGGAAGGCAATAACGAGTACAGAAGACAGGGACCATCCTAGCCCGTCGTCGTGAGCCGGCTGGCGCTTATGCTTGGCAAACTGAAATCCAGATGAAACTTATGTTGCCGTTTCTGCCTCACACTCGAACTGAAATAACTGGATTAGCCAGGGTCCAAAATGTGATTATGAGAATATGAAAACATGACTAGGAGTTTCAGAATGAATAAGTCATACTAAATCTTCTGATCTGGCAATGGCATGCCATTGTTTGCACGAAAGTAAGTGTGAGCTCAGTAGACATACCCCCAGAAGCAGTTCTGTAAGTATGGATAAAGTATACATGCCCCTAATAGCGGCAGTGTAAATGTAAATAGACTATACATACCCCAAAATACAGTACTGTAAGTATGAATTCAGTATATATATCTCCAGGAGTAATACTGCAAGTATGAATACAATATACATACTCCAGCACAGTACTCAAAAATCTAAATGGTTTGTTACGATCTCGAGCGAAAATAAAAGACTTTGCAATTATAACCTACTAAAGGCACAGGTATTGTAACATAACGGTCGATACCAGAGCAATAAAAAATCATAACATCTACGAATCCAGTTAGCTATCACGAATTTCTGAAATACTAAGTACTTTTCCCACAGGAACCCTTTATGCTTTCAGTGTTGTTGCAGAACTTGAAGGAATCCTTAAACTCCAGATTGAGGCTGAAACTGCTAACGTGTGAGGCTTCCTCTCTCATTAACAACAACCTCTCCGCAACCACAGAAATGAGGTTGATAGTTCTGTGGCGCGGAACTCGTCTGTCTGTCTTGCCAACGTTCGATGATTATATTGTATAAGTCTAACAGTCTAACTGACTAAGCTTTATTATTTAGAAAGATTAACTTACCATAATCTCTTGCTTACTATAGTCTACTTCTTACAAAAATTAATCCATCATTTGTTCTATAATCCTCGCGTTAGTTTGTCATTTGCGACCTAGTAGCCCTTCCCTGCATGTGCAGTAGGTATTAGTGGCTCCTGTAAATCTAATATCTTCCAGATTAACCAGATTACAAGTATCGGGAACTGTGAGATACTCTTAAAGAGGAATGAGGTCGTCTGTCAAGACAAACAAACGACACTTGCCTAACGTGAACACATACAGTCTCTAACTGTCATGGGGAATGCGACCATTCCAGAGAAGAGTAAACACGACCACTCCCCACAGACCACTCCATGGTTTGTCTTCACGATTTCATCATCCAGAGTTCAGCCCACTGACAACACGTTGACTCCCATATACCCTATCTGTCTAATTTATTCTACCCAATGCAAACCTCCCGCCTTCCTAAATGTTCAGGCCCCGATACCCCAAAGTCTCCTTCACTCCAACTTTCCATCTTCTTGGTCTCTTCATTCCCTTACTCCCTAAACTTGTGACACATCTGTCGTCTAGGTCAATCTTTCGTCGTTCATCCTTTCCATATGCCCGTACCGTTTCATGACAACCAGGTCGGCCCTCAGTCAAACAGCGCTTACTGCCACATCCCTCTCTGACACCGTCATTCCCTACAGGATCAGTTCTTCTCACACCATATATCGTCCTCAAGCATTTCATCTCCAACATTTCCACTCCCTTCCTTTCCGTTTCGTTCAAAGCCCACGAGTCATATCTATACTAAACTCGCGGGGGCACTCCTAACATACAAATTAAAGACCCATAGTGACACCCACCCAACTTCACCGGGAACCACTAACCCCTTATCTTACTCTTACACATGCCTTACTCTCTTGGTAAAAACTCCTCAGTATATATATATAAATATATATATATATATATATATATATATATATATACACATGTATTTATATGACCACAATACTCACACCTGTGCACCTGCAAGGTAATAGAAATGAGAGAACTGACCTCATTACTTGAACCTCACCAAGCAACACAGAAACTGGGACATCGTCGTTTTTCTCGTTTTTCTCGTTTATTTTTTATTCTCCTGTTGAATCCAGCAAGTGTCAGTCATCTCTTCTTTCACTGGTTCGTAATGACCTCCATCGTCCTGTGGCAGCACCCCAACTCTCACACGTAAATCCAATACTGTTCTCATTACTTTCACTTGATGGTGGTCCGTCGCCCTGCTACCCTAAGTCTTACACGCGGGGTTCTTTCCTGTAGAAGATCTGATGTGTTCTTATGCCCACGTAACCCTAGAGCAAAATGGGTATCCCTGTAAACTTCCAGTTCTTGGTATACCTCACTGTTCACTGGTAACGGACGAAACATTATGATCTAATTGTACAGCTGGCGTTACATCATCGTTAGGCCTGCTTTACTTACCTACAGTGCTGAGAAAGACGAAGGTCTGATGATGTCTTACAAGATACCGCGACAAGTAGATAATCAAAGGAAGGAACACAAAGTGAACTGTTGTAGACATTCAACTCTTTTTTTGAACCTTACCAAAAATGACAACGTCAAGACTCAAATTTGGCAGTGACCACAATCAGCCATGCTTTCTGTCAGGTCACATTACCAGCCACATGTCAACAGACATCCTCTAGCTTCTACTTTTTGTTTATGATCAGTTTATTCTTTTTTTCCTCTCATTATTCTTTTGATTATGACTGTACGTGCGTATGTGTGTGATTACTATTTTTGTGTTACGGGAAGAGAGTTTTACACTCGTGTTGCCTCGTCTTTTAACCTTGTGTATATGTGCCGTGTCATTACTCCTATGTGTGTATGCACTGATTCACACATACATGTACCTCATCCTACGTTAAGTATGGCTTAGGCTGGGCATCAGGGTAGGAGAGGGAGAGAATTAGGAGTGAAATTGAGTGCAGTATAAAGTTGTTGTTTACAGTGAGTCTCTTGAGACAGACAGAGAGCAAGTCACCCCCCTCCCCCCTCCCCCCATGAGACAGTGCCACAATCACTCTGCTACACCGTCACCTCCTCACACAAACTCCTTTTTCGCCACTTCTGCTGGTCATCCCACCACACCTACCACAGATTTTGTAATGTTTGTTAGGCAAAGGCTATCCTTATTCTTGAAATGAATATTCGTTCTGGAACTATTTCTTTTTTTTACTGAATACCGGTGCGTGTGTGTGTGTGTGTGTGTGTGGTCAACTCTGAGCCACCACCCACCTTTGTGTTGGGGTGGAGTAGGGGGAAGCCGACGTTGGGGCAGCCTCGGGTATATAAGGGTCGCCTCCAACCAGCCTGGCATCGTCTTCGACTCATCCTCACACAGCAAACATGAAGC
>JAYMFT010283606.1:0-10456 GCA_038088735.1 Panulirus argus | reverse complement strand
CTTTCCCTACACGTCGAAGCTTTGGAACTCTCTTCCTTCTCATGTCTTTCCCAATAACTATGACCTAGCTCATTTCATGAGACATGTTTTTCACTTTCTCAAAAATTTGTAAACACTTCCCTGTCTGTTTTTCCCCCTTTCTTAATTCTTTCTATATTTCAATTAGGGCCCAGACTTGATGTGAACTTTTGTCCGTGACTGGAGAAGAAGAAGAAGAAAAAAAAAAAGAATGATATATACAGGGGGTGACATGTTGTAAGTGGGCTAATCTAGGGTACGTGAAGCATTCAAGGTACATCACAGAATAGACAGTGGTGCACGGCTATCGATGATAGGCTTTGGTTCTATACATAATCCATGACAGCACGAGTGGATGTGTGCAAAGGAAGTCATCATTAATTTGTTCCTAACACTAACTTGCTGAAGTAAGAGAAGCAATTGTGTAAAAATAAAAATATAATGACTGATAATCCTTACCTCTTGAGGCTTTGCAGTGTGGTGTGCAAGAACCATCAAATTAATAAGAGTATCTGGATTATTAGGATCTTTATCCAAGGCTTCCTGTAGAGCTCCTTCTGCCTCTTCATATTTACCCTGACCAAGGAAACAAACTGCTTGGCCATTCAGAAGGACAGGTGTGCTACTGTTCTTGTCCATCAATTCCTGGTAGATGTAGTATGCATCCTGAAGCTTCTCTCCTCCCTGGAATAATAAAATGCATGCATTTACGGAAACTGTACAAAAAACAAATTTACTGTTTTAAACACAAACAGATATTCAAACAAGTAACAATTCCAGGACTACTGTCATTCTTTCTAAGGAATCTATGACCTATCATTATTCAACAAAAATTCACTGTTGTGAAGTGAGCTGCATTTCCAATCTGCTACTGAGCTAAATTTGAATTTTCAAAAAAAGTATATACTGAGAATAAAAGTGCCCCCCCCCCCAGAAAAAAAAAATCAAAACATGAGTCATGTGACCCAGGCCTCGAGATGATATGCGACATCCCCAGAAGCAGTCCCCAGCCTCGAGGTGCTGTGCAACACACCTTCACAAGCAGTGCATCAGCTACTGTGTAAATGTTTATGATAATTATCACTTTGTGACTGCTTTGGGCCTTACACTGTCTTTTTCTATATGCATTTGTCCAAAAATAATTGCTCTACAAAACTTTATGCACCAAAATTAAATTTATGCCAACTTCATCATTACCAAGTAAATTTGTCGATATGTGTGCTATTTGCCAGGTCATAATATTTACAATTATCAATAATCATTGATGCTCTTTTTTTTTTGCCTTACATTGTGTTTCTCTACATGGAATGTTTTCAGCTTAACTGCCTCATCATTTACCACTCATTACGAAAGTTCTGGTGAGGGAAATAGTGATGGGCAATCTTTGAACTTTATTATAACAAAGGCTCTTTTCTAACTTTATATTTTGTGGATCATTTCATTATAAATAACATACAAAGATTACATATACCATGATACAAGTGTTAACCAGTGTAATTAATGTCAACATTATTAAACTAGTTCAGATGAGGATGATGGAACTTTAAAGACATGGTGTGTAAAGAAAGATATATATATAGCAACCATATTGTCTGTGCAGGATGCAACATGAAAGATAAGCTGGTGAAAATGAAAGAAATTTCATTTTATGAAATAATACTGAGCTAGAACACTTTCTAAAATTTTTCTTTACCTTTACTTTTCCATTATTTTTATTTTCCTCCAATTCTGCTTACCCTTTTTTTTTTATAATTTCATTTTAGGTCTTTCTTTAATTAGGACTTCTGTCTCCTAGTCTTTGGGCCACAGGATGAAGGAATAACAACAAATTAACTACACCTCCAAAGGTTGGCCCCATAGATTTCTATCTATGCATCTCTATTATATATGGCTTTTCCTGCATTAGCAGAAGGTGCCATGGTCAATTTTCCCTTACTTTATTCTTATTTGAGAACTGGTATTTTTGTGACACTGGTTGATTTTAAGTAACATCTTATTGTCATATAAATCATCACTGACTGAGCTAATATTCATTTCAACAGCAGTGTCCATGTGAAATAATTACTTAGCACATTATACTTACTGTGGCAATATAGGTCCAAGCTTGTGCCAATTGGGTGAGAGTAGCATCATCATCCTTTTCCTGCAGCGTCTTTAACTCCTTACGGGCTGCATCCAAACGTTCCATTTTCAAGTAAGTTTGCACCATTAAGGCACGACTGAAAAATCAAGAACTTTAGGAAACAGTGGTTCTAAAGAACTAATTTGCTTAGAAAAAATGTTTACTTCAATAGTTTTAATGTAGTTACTTATTTACAACTGGAAACCCAAAATAATCTTTAGGAAGTATGATAACTGTCATAATTCCAATAATTAATTTCATAAGTTTTGTGAAACTTACTCCCTACCTCTCCCGCATAACGATATTAAAATCTCTGTTCTTCTTACATGAAATAACTACCATCGTAAAATCAAACATGGTCTAAGTCACTCTTCATTCATAAAATCAAAGCAACATGTTCGATTTACAAAACAGCAAATTGCATTACATAAACTCTATGATGTATTACCATTCAAGTGCATCTGACTGGTTAAGAACCCTGAGAGATGCTTCATAGTTTTCTTCTTGGCAGTAGATGGTAGCAGCTACCACTAGCATGGCAGTATTTGTCAAATCAACATTCCCACTCAGCTGTGACTCCAGTTCATTCACAATTGTAGGTCTGTTAAGTTAAAGGGAGTTAAAGACATCCTTTTATATCCGCATACAAGTCAAATGATGAAGCTAGAATGACAAGTTTACATCATTCAAAAAAGTTTCATCAAAATCTCAGGATGTCTAAATTTTAATCCTTTATCCTTAAAATTCCATACTTTGTATATACAATATATATACTAAAATTATGTATAAAAATAATATCCTATGCATACACTACAATAAGATAAAGTTCTCGGTACTAGAGTGTGGTTGACAGAACAGGTGCACGGATATGATTTGGACAAATGGAGAGAATGAGTGGGGAGAGGTTGACAAAGGATATATATGTCAGAGGTGGAGGGGAAAAGAAGGGGGATACCAAACTGAAGATGGTAGGATGAGGTGAAAAAGATTTTGTGTGGTTGGGGCCTGATCATGCAGGATGGTAAAGGTACGCACGGGATATGGTGAATTGGAACGACATGGTGTACAAGGGGTAATGTGCTGTCAACAGACTGAACTAGGGAACATGAAGTGGCAAGGGGTATCCACTGACAGGACTGTGGGATAGGTTGTGGATAGAGGGCTGTGGTTTCAGTGCACCACATATGACAGCTAGAGAATGAGGCAATGTGGCCCTTCTTTTTCTGTTCCTGGTACTACCCTGCTAACGAGGGAAACAGCAGACAAAAAATATCATGAAAGGATCTTTGTTTAAGTTCTTTAACTTTTGAAATTTGTTATCCATCCACTATAGACCTCCTATATGAAGTTTACTCATGCCAAAGCTTAAACTGCCACATAATATGAAGTGATTAAAATCATTAGAAATAAATAAAACTCTAACCTGTTTTCTGGAGACTGAAGGTAATGTGCCAGCAGCTTCAGTGCCTGAAGGGGAGCCGCACCAGATGACTTTATCTCACTCTGGACAACACCATACTTGCGCTGACCTATTAGTGCACGATAAAGGAAAACATCGCGCTCTTGACGTAGCTCTGGAGTACTTGGCTGAAAAACATATTTTTTAACTATAATCAACATATTGCATCTACATAGAATTACATAATTGCAGATCCTGAGGAAAAATGTAATTTGAGCTTGATATTTCTTTTCGAGCAAAGACAGAGTGAGTGAGAACCCTTTAGGTTCTACATTGCTGATTTTGAGAGATTGATGTTGGAGGGAAAATTCCCTTTTAAGTACAGTGGACTCAAACAAGTGATAAATATTGAAAATAATGATCCACAGCCAAATTGCTGGAGTACAACAAGAAATGGCATGAGCCCACTTAAAGCCCCCTCCATTAAAAAAAAGGAAGATACACTAACACTAAAGCACAGGCAAACACGTTGAAGTCTCTAACTGGAGTGTGCATGTGCCTGCTTGCCATATCTACTTTCAACAGCAGTCTCTTTGCTTCTGAAGAAGCGTACTTTACTTCCGAAGATAAGTACATTATTTCATTATGACTTTTTTTTTTGTACTACTTTATGCATTTATAAGTTTATGGTCATTACTTTGCTTCATCACAGCATTTGTATCCTTAATTTATCTATGATGAATAAATCATCAAACAAGCTACCCACCATCTCATCACCACTAAACACAGTCATACTGGAAATATGTTCATAATAAAATCGATAATGAATGAGAAGAGAAGATTTTCTGTTCAATTTTGCGTACATATTGACTATGAGAGTTGAATAATCCATCATAAAGCTATCAATCATTGTAATAAGGGTGGGCCAAGATTACTTGGTTGATATATCAGTCATATCAATTTTTCACAGATTTTGTCGAGACATTTTATTTTGTGTGCTCGGGTAGCTACCTATCTATCTATATCTATGACACCAATCCCTCCAAGAACTCCCACCTGGGTGGTGGCCAAAGCAAAAGGGTGTCCACTTATTCTAGTAAACTATCACTGATTGTCCTCTCAACACTCAACAATAAGTACTCTACTAATATGAGGGGGAGGGATCCATATGGTTCAAGATCAGTAATTATAATTAACGAATAAATATATAAAAAATTAATACGTGATGAAATTATATAAACTAATAAATACATATAATAATACCACACATCATAATGAAATTGTATTGCTTACATAACTAATATAGAAGACAACGAATGCAAATGTAGGGGCTAAAGTGTTCACTGGTAGGGATCAAAGTGATGATAAATATTAGGGGATGAAATCACTAAAGTGTGTAATGTATTGACCAAACTTACAAGACAGCTTGTGGAAGATACGGCTATGCCAAACATATGTTATTCTGGGGATGAATTGTGGTGTTCTGAAAACGTGCTCAGGAAATGGGGCGACAGAGAAAAAGATACTTCTCACATCTTAGCACTACTGATTTTAAGCAGGTTACTGCTTCCCCATTCCGAGCTGGTGAACAGGTACAAATTGAAACAGAAGATGTGTCAAAGTTGCTAGAAAGACAACCAGTATTAGAATGTGGAGAAAACTGAATTGTGTTCACTGGGATCATCAGTAAATGAATAAATAAGGCTAGAAACTGATGACAGATCAGTTTTGCAGAAAGGAAAGCACGTAGAAAAAAAGAAGCCAGAGAACAGTATTGTTGATAAGGATAAGTAGTAGTCAGACCAACAGCAAAAACTGTAATGCATTAGCCAGAGAGGATGCTAAACATTACATGACAGAGAGAAGCATAAAAACCAAAGGAAGAAAGATTATAAAGTAAAGATTTGTGTCGTTTTCTATCAAGTGCTTTGGAAATGTTGAAGGCTACCACAAATGTTTCCCCAAAGTCTGGGCAGAATGTTGGCTTAACACAGTCACATCAATCAACCTTACTTAACGTCATCCACGGAGGCACCACAGTCTTCCTCAAAGTTTCCCAGAGAATAGTATCGTTCAAACCATAAGTGCCGACTAGTCGGCAAAACAATTACTATGCTCATCGAAAGCTCTTAAACAATGCAAAGTGCTTTTAAACGTATATCCAAGAGAAATAAAACTACCTGCAGCTTCTGGGCTTCATTAATACAGTGTTGATAATTCCCAATATAGAAAGAATTCTTGATTTCGAAGAGTTCGTCCATTTCTTGATTTGCCATGTTGACACTTGACAGTTGTGCCAGCCTGTCAGGTAAGCAAACTTATGCGAGTTTGGGTTTCGTTATTACAAGTCTGTAAGCCGTTAGATCATTTTGGTATTAAAAAATCAGATAAGTAGAAATTATATATCAACAAAAAATTGTATATGAATGACCGGAATATTTTGATGTTTTAAGGATGAAACAATTTCAGGAGTCAGGTTGAGTAAATGTAGTTGGTAAGCCTGTAAGTGGACGTGTAACCAATGTATCCCGATTTTCTCAACTTACGAGTTATTTCATCTACTATGAATGCTTTTCTTCCAAATAACAAACGAATTCTTAAGTTCTATTCATAAATTAAAGTGCAATATAGTATATTTTTTTTTTCGAAAGATGATTTACATAAAAACAATCGCACCCAGCTACAATTCGTAGAATATTTCCTCTAGCGTTCAGTATTAGTAGCAAACAAATCCATCACCAACATTATGTACAAAAGTGCACAAATATGCCAATCAATATACAGCTTTATCATATAGTGACGTATTTGTCTACAGTGATGTTACATATCACCTTTACAAGACCGCTTCCTTACTGTACCTCGTCAGATCATGTATGTCATGCACGTGACGTGAATACAGCACAATATATGCTACTGTATGCTTGCAGCACTATAATTTCCACTAAGTAGCATTAACACAAAAAGTCTTAGATATGAGAAATTGCTAATCTCAAGCAGCCACTCAAATTCGAATCCGAATAAACGAGATTGGAAGGAAAATGTCATGTAAAAAAGTAACAACTGCTGGTGTCGAACAAGTTTGAAAGTATCTAATAAACAGAAAACTTGATCGAAACTTGGTCATCCCAATCACCACCAAAAACACTGAATATACATCACTATAGATATGTTTAATTCTCGATGTAGATGTAATATAAATCACAAGAAATACACATTCATACCTAAGCTGTGCATGACTCCTACCATGAACCATCCACATGTTAATGTTATGATCTGTTCATTTGATCTAAGGACTCCCAAACCCGGCAGGTGGGAAGCATTTAATACAGAAACCAAAAGGACATTGCACGACCACAAGTATGTGATACACCCAATACAATGAAAAGCTAATGCAAATAACACCTTCATACCTTAACCAATATATATTTTCAACTCTTAGTTATACTTGTCCTAATGAACGATTAGTGTCGTCATTTAAATGTTGCAAATATCCTGTCAACATAAATGATTTATATTAGTGCATTACAAATAACTACAAAAGGCTCTACAGCACAATAAAAGATTTCGGCAAATGGGTAGCAATCACGAAAGGTAAAATACTGAACTTAAACCTTTACAACCGCCAATATGAATTATGAAATAAGACGGCACCGTCAACTACTGTCATTTCCATTTGAATTTCCTTTTATACTGTCCATAGTTTCAGTCGCCTACTTCCACCAAATCGCTATTTTCAACCTGACCATAGAGGGTGACATATACTTTGTCGGAAAGCCAGGGAAAGCTTCGCTCAATCATATAACTGTACATAAAGTCAAACAGTCCATTCATATCGTAAATCTTACGATTCTTGATTACTCACACCATATAGGAAGCCAGTAAGATCAAAGAAACCAAACCAACTTACCCGAACATTATGTCAATGCGAACTGATTCATATCATACTATGTTGGTTCCAAAGGTTCCCAACTTTTCCGTAAGAAGTTCAGGCAGGAAGTTCCCTGGACCGGTCCGAACACACACATCGAACACAATACATACTAACACACTGAAGTACCAACATGTTGATTTTCGAAGCCATTTTCTGTCTCGAGCAGGAGATTGGAAAATGAGAAGCTTCATTAAGTCCCTTCGAATATTAAGTATTAAGAAGACACAATCTTAAGACTTCCATCACTTAAAGAAAAGACAATTCAAAACGCTTTTCCAGTTGTTCTATCGTTGCATCTTTCGAAGAAATGATCACTTAGTAAAGTTAAAAAAAAAAGAATTAAAGGTTATAGTTGGGATATTACTGTTTTCTCTATTATGGTGGGAAATATTAAGGCCTTTAGCCTTTCTCTGAAACATGGCTCTATTAATTTTGCAACCATCGTTGATGCCCTCCTGTGGACTTAGTGCTTTTCTAAGTATATTATAGTTTTAGCTTAATTTAGGATGTGAACTGCTTGCTGAATATTTCCCTATACATTAACGAATGCTTAACTATTATTTGTCAGCTCTGCCAACTTTACTGCTCTCCTAATGAGGAACTCTGGTGTTAGATTAGGAACGATGTCAAATTCCAGATTCCTCCAACTCGGATTTCCTTTTGGGGATGATGGCGGGCCGATAAACATAGCAGCCATGTTTTTTTTTTCTTTGTGCATCTTTAGGAACTTTTCGTTTAAGTTGCTCAGGTTGTTATCCATTACTCTTAACACCGCATCCACTTTAGCACCATCTACTACTGAAAAATAGTGTGACAATGGCGTTTTGTAAAGAGGCAGTCTTTAATTTTTTTTTCTAGGATTCTTTTTATTGCTCTTAGTTCCAGATGATATAAAGAAGCAGCGAGATTTGGATACATGCTAAAAGAAAGTTCATTATGTGTCAGGAATTATTTTAATTTTTTTTCCAATGATCTGTGGAACGATTCACTGGGTTTGTTTATATATTTCGCAATAGCTCACGTTAGTTTGAATTGCCTAATCTAATAAAAACACTTCTTAAGACCTTTTTTTTAGGTTCAGTAGACTATAACAAATTATTTTTTTTTTTTACCGTGGAGAATAAGTAGCTTAAACTCGATTCACGAAAGTCATGTTAGAACGTGAATCATAGTGTTTACGTCCTCAATGGCGTTCTAGTGTAAGCCTCAGTTTTGGCAGCATCCCATACGAAAAATCTTTACTTATCTTTTTGACGTTAAACACTCCGTACATAAAGATATTTACCCGCTGAAATATTGTAATTAACCTTTAAGGGATTTCAACTTTTAACAAATTTCAAAAAGTCCCGCTCGATTAAAATACTTAACAAATATTTTGATTGGTTATCGCGCGGGAGTGCGACCAATCAGCTATCGCCTCTCTACTCCGTCTATATTGTGACAATGGCCGACAACCTCAATAAGAAGCCCAAAAAGGGCATACTGAAAAATTCGTCTAGTTTTGAAGGAAATGAGAGACAGAGAGAGTAAGTAAGAAACGTATGATGCAATGAATGTAAATCAGAGTAGATTAGTAGCTTATGTCATGAGGAAGATGATGAAGTTGAGGGAGAGGGTGATGTTGACATCTTGGGTCGGCTGTGGCTTGTCTGGTTTCTCCTTAGATGAACTAGTAGAACTCGTTAAATGCAGTAGCATTACCCTTCTGTATGCTAAGGTATTGACAAAATACTCGGGTCCTTGTTGTAGACGTTTGGAAGTGTGCGGTGGCAAAAGATTCAGATAAAGTAAATGTCAGTTGGGGGAAAAAATATAGCTGTCACACCAGTCATAGTTACATTGTAGATTTCTGATTGAGAACATTGGCTGTCTGTGGCAACAGCTTCTCTTCATTGTCTTCTTTGTACTGTAGGTCAATGCAGTCACGCTACGAGTCTGATGGTTGAACAGAAATTCTTGATTTCTGTAGAATGTGTCAAGCATTCCTTTGAGTATTATTAACAGATTCTGTTTCATTTGATGATGAATAGGTCTATGTATTTAATAAACTATGGGTAAATAGTTATTGCTAAATACCAAGCCTTGAGTCTCCTGTACACATTATACTTCATAATCTGGTTAATGTGATATCTTAGATTGAATCATTCGATTATCAGTGATAATTCAGTCATGGACAATTGTGTACAGTACTGATGATTTTTCGTCTGGCATTAACAATGATATGTCAGACTGTATGAAATTTAGGGCGTTTCAAGAACTAGTACCAATTCCTGCCTCCTCAGAGACCCTATTGATAGCCAAGGTTATTCTCACAGACATCTTTTTTGGAAGAGGCTATTCAGCCTGGTTATGAATTTTGAGCCACTTTGGTTGCGTTGGCCAAAGTGATCAAAGTTTATACATTTCAGTATTTATTAATATGCTGACTAGGGAATATGCATTAATAATTCTTAAATGGGGCATCCCTGTCTCAAGGCAAAATACATGGTCATTAACCCTTTCATTGCTACTAGAGCATATACATTACAGGATTTCTTTCTGTTCTGCATCTTGGATATATATATATATATATATTGAGAATTCTTGAATTGATTGGACTGCCTCTGCCTTGAGGAAAAATGATATAGGCCATTAACACCTGTAATGTCATCTCACTAACCGAATAGTTAGCGTTACTCAGTCTCATCTCAAAAATGACTGGAAGCTGCAATCATATTTTTCAGGATCCTTATATTGATGTGGTGCAAGGAACCATTTTGCAAGCTTTTTTTTGATTGCTGGTCTTATTTTCTCTCTTGTTAAAACGCAGCTACTAGTCTAGGCATGACATCATCTTACATATACTGGATACTTATATATATATATATATATATATATATATATATATATATATATATATATATATATATATATATATATTTATTCTTTTTTTTTTTCTTTTTTTTACATATTCGCCTTTTCCCATGTTAGCGAGATAGCGTTAAGA
>JAYMFT010283595.1:0-10457 GCA_038088735.1 Panulirus argus | reverse complement strand
AATGATCACCCATCTCTCACCATCCACTTTCAGTTTTACCCACATCAATCTGGAATTTACTTCCTTACACTCTATCAAACACTCCCACAAATCCTGCTTTAGGAGTAATGCTACTCCTTCCTTAGCTCTCATCCTCTCAGCAACTCCTGACTTCACTCCCAAGACGTTTCCAATCCATTCTTCCCGTTTTCCCTCGAGCTTTGTTTCACTAAGAGCCTGAACATCCAGGTTTCTTTCCTCAAACATACTACTTATCTCTCCTTTCTTCTCATCTTGGTTACTTCCACACACATTCAGACACCCCAATCTGAGCCTTTGAGGAGGATGAGCACTCCCTTCCTACCTCCTTCTGTTTCCCCTTTTAGAAATTGAAAACACAAGAAAGGGAGAGTTTCCAGTCCCCCACTCCTACCCCTTTTAGTCACCTTCTATGACACGCAGGGAACACATGGGAAGTATTCTTTCACCTCTATCCCCAGGGGATAAGAATAATGATAATTATATTCAGTGTGGACTAAATTTAGGAATTTTAGGGGCTTTAGGTCTAGATTTTCTTATGTACCTGTTAATTCTCCCTCTTTGCAGATTTATGTCCAGGCAGGAGTCTTTCATGGGGAAGATCAACTGTGTGATATCCGTGAGACACAGCATGTTTCGGGCAGCAATCCCAAATGGGGGGAATGGATCCAGTTTGATCTTCCCATTCAGGAAATTCCACATAGAGCAAGACTTTGTCTTTCATTATGTTCAGAGCAGAGACAGACAGATAAAATGAAAAGGAGGGAGAGAATAGTAAGTTTATCCCATTTGGCTTGGCAGTTAGAAATGTTACCGAACAACAGCAACCACTCTTAAATTTGAAGTTGTTTTATAACCTGTAGATCCTGTTTCTATCACATTCACTGGTTCTCAGATATAGTGAATTGTTGAGTCATTTTCATATACTGGTTGTCTCTTAAAGTAATTCTTCTTTAGATGTCAAAGAGATTGCCTATGGACCACCTCAGAACTCGTATAAAGCTTTTTGCAGTTCCTTATGTATGTAAATGAGATTGCCAGTTCCTTTTAACAGGTCAAGTTCAGTCTCTATTCTGATAATATACTGGCTATGATTCTGAGTCTATTCTTGAGCACCTTTTTACCTATGTTAGTACGATGGACCCATTCCTTTCCTGGCTTGTATTAGATAAAGTCTTCATATTTTTTGGACCTTTTGCTTGATATCCCAGAGAAAGCTAAATCCCTTAACAGACATGATAATTTTAGTGCTAGGCACAGACTATAAGATGTAACTTCCTTGAAATTCTTAGGCTTATGCTTAATGATTTGCATTCATGATTTGACAGATGAGAGGAATGGTCTGTGTATTATTTGCTAGGTTGCCCACAGTTTACTGCGGTGCAATATAAGGTGGTTCCTACAAGAATTTACCACATCCTGTCATTGTGGCCCACAAGCAAATAATTAGACTGATGGCAGGATTCCCATTTTCATACAATTAGTGGTTTCTACCAGAACTGTCCAATATATAGGAAAAAATTTTATAGTGATTTTTTTTTTATGCAGATTCAGTTACTTATCTTTACTAATGTAGTTCCCTCACTGGCCACTGTACTAAACTACATTCATTTTGCATGCTTGCAAAACATTTATGCATCTTAAGCTGTTCTGAAAAAAATCTGCTTGAAAACAAATCTGCAATCACCTGCTGAACATATACCCCTTTGTGCTACTAGATTTAACTTTATGACTGCCACACAGTTTCCCCTCCCTCAAAGGTTGTCGAAAGGTGAGGTTATTAGGTGAGCTTTGGTTATAGCTAAACTTATTTATTGATAAATTTGCCAACTCTCTTAGCTTACAGTTTTATTGTGATATATGGAAAATGTTGCCTATATTGTAATACTTCATACATAAACATGATATATGTTCAGTATTTTGAGTGAAGTTGCCAGTGTGTCTTTCTGTAGGTCCTAGTGTTGATAATAGTTCCCATATTGGATTTTTCTTTATATATATTTAAGAGATACACTCTGCTTTTACCCATAACTCTCTAACACAGTGGCCAGGAAAATCATAGGTCATCAGTTATATGTTCCATTTATAACTTGGCTGTAGTATATTCATAGAAAAGAGTTTTTGGTTGTCCATGTCATGTTTTTAATGCATCACATACTGGATTTGGGTAGTTCTTTAGTAATGTCAAAGACACACATTTGGGACCCAATTCATCTTGTCATAATGCCAAAGACATGCAATTTATGTATATCATTCTGGACTCTGGCAGCCCTTTCATATTGCCAAAGATGCTTCTTTTACACACAACATTTTGAACTATGGGAGGTCTATTGTAATTGCATTGGTCATGTGTTTTGTGTTATAAAGTGGACTCGTAGCAAATTGTTGTTAAACTGAAGATGCCGTCTCTTTTGTTTGATTTTGTGTCAAATTCTGGATTCTGTTGGTCTTTTTTGTTACTCCAGAAAGTGGCTGTTTTGCATTTGTTAGTTTATATCAGTTATTAATGCTGGCATCCTCCATAGGGTTAAAAAAACTATAAATGGTAATAATATGGGTAATCATTTAGTCATGGACATGCTGTAAGTTAAGATGATTAACATAATATGATATAAAAGATAGAAGGCAGAGATGATATAATATGTATTATAAAAAGGTGCTATTGTCTATCTGTCCCTGGTATGTAGGCAATAATGACCAACCCTTGTATGCAGTTTCTAATAATTTATCCATATCCATTGCAGGATAGAAATTCTGAGTGTTGGGTGAAATATTTCCCTTTTGAGCAGGATGGCTGTACCTGCAGTATGGGAGGCATGGAGAGAAAGTTGTGGGATGATTGTTTATCCTATCCTTTAATGTTTGGTGGCCAGGAGGGGAGGGAGTGGTAATGGTGATAGAGGGTGTGGTGGCCAGGAAGGGAGGTTGTGATAGCCAGGGTAGGAGGAAGTGGTGGTGGTGAGAGAGGGTTTGTAGCTAGTATGGAAAGGCATGATGATGGTAAGGGAGTGTGTGGTAACCCACCACGAGTGAGCAGGTGAGGACCTAGAAGGCCCAAATCTGCAAGTGCAATTATAATCTATATGATATTTTCAAGTATTTGTGTATTTTATCATTTCTTTCATGACTGAACCATAACACACAGGGGCCTCAAATTTTAGGCATAGATACTTCAGAATGTGGGCTAGATTTTAGGCTACTGCACGATGGTCTTGGACATATGGGGGAGGATGAGTTATGAAAGACTGACAGAGAGGATAAACATATCGGAAGTGGAGTGAGGAAGAGGGAGGGAAAGACTGGAAAAGATGGAGTGAAAAAGGCTTCTAGGTGCGGGAGCCTCATCATCCTGGAGGGCAAGAGGTGTACATGGGAGAGAGTGGATTGGAGCACCATGATATGTTGGGTGATATGCTTTCACTGGGCTGAGCTAGGGCATATGAAGCAGTCAGTGGAAAATGCAGAAATCTTCCATGGGTCTCAACTTTGGATGGTGGGTTCTGATTTTATTGTATTATATGGGACAGCTAGAGAGTGGGTGTGAGCAAATTAGGCTGTTGTTTCATCTGTTGCTAGCCCAGCCTTGCTAACATGGAAAATGAAAAACACGTATGAAGAAATGTTAAATACAAAATATAGTATGCAAATCAACAAAATATATTGATATGAGAGAGATGAATTATTGAAGGATGATCATGATTATGCATCAGAGTGGTGGATGCTATAGTTATCTGTCATGATAAGTGGATTAAACACAGTAGGGAAATGAACGAGGGAATGCTTTGTGAATAATGTACACATACATACGCTACCACATATCACTCATAACCTGCTCTTCTTGGGTGTCTAGAAATGTTTTCCATGTTTATCCATTACTTTAGATTTAACCTTTTGGATGGGCAGTCACTTAGTCATTGCACTTATAATGTATTGATAATACAGTATACAGGTATAGAACTCAAAGTGAAGAATGATTGTGTCTAAGCATCGTGTGGATTCTATGGTTTTTTCCATTATAAATGGATTGGGGTAATATTAAAAACTCAAATTCGTTTTCAATTAAGGATTGTATAGTTGGTTTACATAAGTCTGGGATTAGTTTAAGGGGGAAAAGATTAAGCCTTTCAAAAATTATATACAAATCAGGATGTTGAATGACTCTTCAGTTTGAATAAGCTATTGTTTCATAGGCTCATCTTTGATGCTTAGAGAAAGGTTGGTGCTGAAAGACCTCTTTGAAGGTAGATTTGTCAAGCAATAGTTCACAGTGCCTCTCTTCCACCCATCCCATAAAATTCCGATTTCTACTGGGCACAGTGACTTTAATAGATGGACTATTCAAATAACAGCAAAGACTCTGTATTCACAATTTGTAAGTAAATAAACATTGACATTCAACCATTAATGGTGGGTCAGGGCCCACTGTAGTGTCGTTTCTGGGCTAACCACATAATCTATACCCCAAAGCAATGTATGGGCCAGACCCAAAAAGCCTCATCTAGGAATAGAAAAGTATCTCAGTCCTGCCATATTCTTCCATTTGCTTTAGCATTTACATTCATATCAGGTGAAAGGTAAATTGTTGGAACTGGTTTATGAATACTACATTGTCAATGGAAAATTAAATTTTACCCACAGGAACACTCTATGCTAGGCTGGGGCAACATCAATCTCTTTGACTTCCGAAATCAACTTGTGCACAATAGAATCTCTGTTGCCATGCTACCACCCCCAAAAGGCTTTGAAGAGTTACTGAATCCTCTTGGAACGACAGGTAATAAAGTTGTGATGATGTTTTTAGAAAGATTTATATTTCACCTTCATTATGTAGTTCTAAAATTTTAGGCACTGAGAAAATAGATACTGAGATTTAGCAAGTAACTACATACCCTTGGGATATATGTGTTTATGTATATGAATATATACATAGCTTTGAGATACATGTGTGTACCTTGTTATTTTTTTTTCATGCTTGATTGCCGTTTCATGTGTTAATGAGGTAGCGCAAGGAAACAAAGAAAGACACATCCACTTGCATGCACATTTGTACACATATATGCACACACACACATACATATACATAAATGTACTTACATACATGTACAAACACATACATATACATATTTGATGATAACCACAAAGAAACATTAGGTAGAAGCAGTAGGTAGGAGCATTAGATAGAAGTAGTCAATAATAACATTAGATAGGAGCCTCTGTTGCCGTGGCCACCCCTTTAAGGGAGTTCCAATTGGAACAGGCGTCATAGATATAAATAGATAGATAGAACCATGTGGAGAAAGAAACACGATGAGTTCCTAAGTGCACTTTTATATAGTGATTACATCATCAGGGGAGATACAAGAATGAGATAGAAGACATAGAACAGTCAGTTTATATACAAAATAGAGGTGGAACTAAGTCGCCATTATTACACAAATGTGTCCGGTTGGTGGTGTTTGGGTCTGGCACCGTGCCTGTCATAAAATTTCATCATGTGGACAAGACAGGGAACCATTTACAAATTTTGCCTACAACAAAGCTACCCAGTTTGTATAGACATTCACTAAAATTCATGTTGCAATTCTTTGTGTATTTAATAAGAAGATTCAATGTTACAGTTAGTAACTGAATTAGCATTACTCCAGTTACTACAGTGGTCATAATTTTTAACATGATTAAACAAAGCATATGACTCTTATCTTGTTCTTATACTATTTTTATGTTGCTTAAGCCTAACATAAAGATCCTTACCAGTCTGCCAAGTATAAAACATATTACAGTTTGTACAAGGTATTCTGTAAACAGCTTGCAGAATTTTCTGGCAAGTTTTTGATTAAGATATTTTTGATAGTATTGTTATTGCTGAAGGATATATTCCCATGAAAGGATTTAAGAAACATGGGGAGTAACATACATTAATCACTAAACAGGAGAACTAAAAGATTCTTGGTATCAAGGGAAGGTTTGGTGTTAACTATGAAATGATTTTTTTTCCACTTAAGAAATTTATCAAGGAAAGATCTAGGATTCTTTAACTTGGATCCACTAGAATATATCTTCTCCAACACATCATCAATAAATTCTGGACTGCACGTATGTAATGCCCTAAAGAAAGTCAACTGGAATGAAGATTGTTTACCTCTGTTATGTTGAGCTGAGTAATAATGAACATAAGGACAAGCATTGGTGGGTTTTCAGTATATGCTAAACTTAAACATGTTTCCAACCCAATGGATCATGTAATCTAAAAATGGTAACGTACAATTATTTTCCACTTACACAGTGAATTTGATAGAAGGTACTAAATTGTTATGTAAAGAGAGAAATGTTTGTAAGTTTTCTCTTATTGGCCAAAGACAAAGAACATCATCTATATACATAACCAGATTGCCTTAGAGGGTAATATATCCCTTAGTGATTTTGTTTCACAGAATTCCACATAGAGATTACTTAATAGTGGTGAGAGAGGGTTATCGATTGCCATACCAAAATTCTGAGCACAACATTCTCCATTAAATTGAAATACAGTCTTTTATACACAATTTTATCATTTCAAGAAACACAGAATTTGAAGCAGGTAGATCCAGATTATGCAAGGCATCAACCAGATATTCTGAGAGGTCATCATCTGCAACTTTTATGAACAAGGATGGAACATTAAAATTTACCAGTTTGAAATCAAAATCATCCTGGATATTATTAAGCTTGTTGAATAAATCTACATTGTTCATGATATTAGAATTTGATATATTACCAACTAATAGGCTTAATACCAACTTGTGCACTTATAAAGAAACTAACCATATTGATAACTTATATGTGATTGAACCCACTGAGCTCACTGTAGGTGTTGCTGGAAAGTTTGGCTTATGTATTTTGATAAGTTCATATGTATATGGCAGTGAAGGGGACAGTGATGAAAATCTTTTGATGAGAGAATCATTACCTTATAACAACAGCAACAATACCAACTGGAAACACTTGTGTACCAACAGCGTCTTAGCTCCGCCTTTATTTTGTATATAAACTGATTGTTCTAAGTCTTCTGCCTCATTCTTTTATCTCCCCTGACAATGTAATAATTACACGAAAGTGCACTTGGGAACTTATCGTGTTTCACTTTCCTTGAGGTTATCAGCAAATACTAGATCATCTACGCTACTGTGACCTACTGATACATATACATTTATACACATATACATATTAATACTTGCTTTCCTTCATTCATTCCTGATGCCACCCCACCCCATAGGAAATAGCAGAGAATGCATGAAGGAAAGTATAAAAGATAACATATACTTTCTCTTCTCTTCCCCTAGCCCTGATCGCTCTCCCCTGCATTAGCGAGGTAGCACCAGGAAACAGACGAAGAAAGACCACGTCCACTCACATCCATACACGAGCTGTCATGTGTATTGCACCAAAACCACAGCTCTCTATCCACATCCAGGCCCCACAGACCTTTCCATGGCATACCCTAGATGTTTCACATGCCCTGGTTCTGTCCATTGACAGCATGTTGACCCCAGTATACTGCATCATTGCAGTTCACTCTATTCTGTGCATGCCTTTCATGCTTCTGCATGTCTAGGCTCCAATCACTCAAAATCTTTTTCACTCCATTCTTCCATCTCCACATTGGTTTCACAGTTCTTGTTGTTCCCTCCTTTTCTGACACATATATCCTCTATGTCTCCTCACTTCCTCCAATTTTTCTTCATACAGACTTACATCCCAACAAACTTGTTCCTCAACCCTGCTGAACCTACTAACTTTGCTTTTATTCACATTTGCTCTGAACTTTCTCCTTTCACACATACTTCCAATCTCAGTCACTAGCTTTTGCAGTTTCTTACTCAAATCAACCATCAGTGCTGTATCATTGGCAAACAGCTGACTCACTTCTCAAGTCCTCTCATCCCCAACAGACTGCATAATTGCCCCTCTCTCAAAAACTCATGCATTTACCTCTCTCTCCACCCCATCCATCAACAAATTAAACACCCATGGTAACATCATACACTCCTGCCATAGACTGACCATCACCTGGAACCGTTCACTTTCCTTTCTTCTTACGCATACACACGCTTTGCACCCTTGATAAAAACTTCTCACTGCTTCTGGCAGCTTACCTTCTTTGCCATATATTCATAAGACCTTCCATAAAGCAACTCTGTCATCCCTATCATATGCCTTTTCCAGATCCATAAATGCCACATACAAATCCATATGTTTTTCTAAGTATTTCTTGCACACATTCTTCAAAGCAAACACTTGATCCACACATCCTCTACCACTTCTGAAACCATGCTGCTCTTCCCCAGTCTGATGCTCTATACATGCATTCACCCTGTCAACTCGTACCATCCCATGCAATTTACCGGATATACTCAACAAACTTACGCCTCTGTAGTTTGAACACTTACCTTTGTCCCCTCTGACTTTATACAGTGGCACTATACATGCATTCTGCCAATCCTCAGGCACTTCACCATGATCCATATATACACTGAATATCCTTACCAACCAATCAAAAACACTATCACCCCCTTTCGTAATAAATTCAACTGCAGTACCATCCAGTCCTGCCACCTTGTTGAATTTCATCTTCCACATGGCTTTCACTTTGCATACCACCCCACCCAAAATGCCTTACGTTTGCCCCTCTATCATCAAACACATTTAATAATCCCTCAAAATACTCCCTCCATCACTACCTGTTATCACTTCCCCTTTTGCCCCCTTCACCAGTTTTCCCATTTGTTCTCTTTCCTTTTGCACATTCTTCACTTCCTTCCAAAACATCTTTCTGTTCTCCCTAAAGTTGAATGATACTTTCTCACCCCAACTCTCATTTGGCTCATTTTGAACCCCTGCACCTTCATTTTGACCTCCTGCTAATTTCTCTTATGCATCTCCTGGTCATTTGCACTCCCTCCTTGTGAGTACTGCCCAGATGCCTCTCTTTTTCACCAGCAACTTTATATCTTCATCCCACCACTCACTACCCTTTTTAATATGCCCACCTCCCATGTTGCACACATCACATACATCTCTTGCACATGCCATCACTGCTTCCCCAAATACCTCCCATTACTCACCCACTCCCCTCACTTCATTTGCTTTCACTTTTTTCCATTCTACACTCAATTTCTGCTGGTATTTCTTCACACAAGTTTCCTTTCCAGTCACACTTACTCCTTCCACTGTCTTCTCCCCAACATTGTCTCCTCTTTTTTAAAAGCCTTTAGATATCTTCACCCTCACCTCCATGAGATAGTGATTAGACATCCCACCAGCTGTCCCTCTCAGTTACATCTAAAGATCTCTTTTACACGCCTGTCATTTATTATGTAATCTAATTATGCCTGTTGACCATCTCTCTTAATCACATATATGTACTTGTGTATATCACTTCTTTCAAACCAGGTATTCCCAATCACCAGTCTTTTTTCAGCACACAATCCAGAAGCTCATCACCATTTCCATTCCCAATTTACCCTCAACTGCCAGGTTATATTTATCTTTCCATATAAGTCACCCATCACTAATACCTGGTCACATGTGGCAAAACTACTGACACACACATTCAGCTGCTCCTAAAACACTTGCCTCAATATTTTTCTTGTCTTGGCCAAATGCATAAGCACCCATCTCTTCCCAACCGCTTTCAGTTTTACCAACAGCAATCTAAAATTAACTTCCTTACACTTTATCAAATACTACCACAACTCCTGCCTCAGGGGTAGTGCTACTCATTCCTTAGCTCTTGTTCTTTCACCATCCCCTGCCTTTACTCATAATATATTTCCAAACCATTCCTTCCCTTTACCCTTGAGCTTTGTTTCACTTAGAGCCAGAACATACAGGTTTTCTTCCTCAGATATACTGCCTCCCTCTCCTATCTTCTCATCTTGTTTATATCCACATTGACACCCCAATCGGAGCCCCCAAGGAGGACGAGCACTCCCTGCTTGGCTCCTTCTGTTACCTCTTTTAGAATTGAAATACAAGAAGGGGAGAGTTTCCAGCCCCCTGCTCCCACTCCCTTTAGTCAGATCCATGACATGCAGGGATTTTGGAAGTAGAATAGAGTGAAATGGAAAAATGTAGTATACCGGGGTTGACGTGCTGTCAGTGGACTGAACCAGGGCATGTGAAACGTCTGGGGTAAACCATAGAAAGGTCTGTCGGGCCTGGATGTGGATAGGGAGCTGTGGTTTCAGTGCATTACACATGACAGCTAGAGACTAAGCGGGAGCGAATGTGGCCATTTCATCTGTCTCCTGGTGCTACCTCACCGTCGTGGGGGTTGGTGATGCTATTTTCCGTGGGGCGAGGTGGCATCAGGAGTGGATGGGGGCAAGCAAGTGCGAATATGTACATGTGTATATGCGTATGTGTATGTATGTATATATGTATATGTTGGTATGTATATA
>JAYMFT010283584.1:0-10457 GCA_038088735.1 Panulirus argus | reverse complement strand
CGTGGTTTCCTCGTCTATGACGTCATCCACACTCGTGATCGCCACCCATACTACAAAATTGGTAACAGTGTCTGCCCACCGTGCATTTGCCCTTCGTGTGGAAGGGGCTTAAGTAGTTTAAAAGGCAAGACTGGTGATGAGAGAAAGAAAAAAAAAAACAAGGAATTTTGGTCGTGGAGAAAAGTGTCGTTCGGAGTAGGGCTTATGGTCGTCAGTGGACAAGCGAAATGAGTTGGGAGAGCTGCTGTATAATATTAACGTTTAAGACTTTTATTTTTACTTACTGAGCAATCGAATTAGTCTTTTAGGGAAAGTGTGTCTTGAAGAAACAAACAAGTATCTCAAGACAAAATCACTGGAAATCAACATTTTACCGTACTAAGTAGAATTGGGAGAAAAATATGACGGTTCATAGTTATCGCTTAACGGATCGTGGGTGATGCAGTGGTTCATTTCAGGGTCAGTTTACTGATTATGGGGTAGAATGTTCTTAATACATATATATAAACACGTTTGCTGATAGTTAAACCATATTCGAGACGTTAAATATGTCGATATGTGATTATTTGTGATGCAAACTTAAGATACACTGACCTCTGTAGTCTAAGTCATTTTATTACGCTTGTCCCTGAACAACCAAGTGTATGTAGAAAAGACCTGTCACACCAGGATTATAGTAACTAGTATTAACTCATAATTCCACCTAATGTAACCTTTTTTCTGTAATAAGGGGAGGCAGAGTGGGTCATGATGTAGCTGAACAAACCAGTTGTAATTCGGCGCTTAGCACAGTACTAGTATTGCAGCTCAAGTGAATGAGCATGTAATGTTGGACCTCATTGGTGTAGCGGGTAGTGCTCCTAACCGGGACGCATTCACGAGCTGCCCAGGGTCGAGCACTTAAGTTCGAGTCCTGTTTTTGACAGTCTGTCAACAGATAACCCAGCTGTTCTTCCACCCCTTGTGGTTGGTCAATGAAATGAGTATATCGTTCAGGCTAGGGTGTATATAAAGCGTTAATGATATGGCCTCGTCTAGGGCCTCATTTGCCCGTGCTGTCTCGGCTAACATGAGAAAGGTTAAAGAAAATATTACGTTGGGAATTTGTTAGAAATGCTGGAGCAACTACTCATATAGTGGTATATATATATATATATATATATATATATATATATATATATATATATATATTCTCTTAGTGCTCACACTCCATGGGTGAGATCATTTCGTAGTATTGATTTGGATTTGAAGATTACTTATAGTATACAGTAGTCCATGTATTGACACTTTTGTTGTCCGTTGACTCAGAATCAGACAATAAGTAAGATAGGTTCGTGTGATTCTGAAGCTCCGCAATAAGTAAGATAGGTTCGTGTGATCCTGAAGCTCCGCAATAAGTAAGATAGGTTCGTGTGATCCTGAAGCTCCGCACAGCGCTCCGCTATCGTCACCTCCATTGCGCAGCCTTACGTTTCCTCAATTAATTACTTAGTGTCGTTTCAACTGGACAAAAAGGAACGCAAGCTCTTTATCAGATTGTGCTGATGTCTTTCAGGATTATCTTGTGTCTGTTTTTATCATATTTTCTTTCGTTTCCCCTTTCTGATCTTTGTCCAGGAAACATTTCCTAGACTGTCCATCCATATTCCATGCAAATTGTTCTTATCCATATTTTGCATATCTTTAAGTAACTCCCAACTGTCTCCGTGCATCAAGGAAGTGTGAGAGCACATACATCGTTAGCAGTAATCGGGTGTGGGAAGCTGTGCGTTTGGCACTAACCGTGGAGTTAGCAGTAGTTTATAACCATTCCAAAGTCTAATCCACCGTGTCTTCTTAGATTTAATTAACCACACTTGGTGCACGTTTGATGTAATGTCAAATTAATTTTTTCCCAAAGATTTGCAAGCACAAATTTCACTTGTTACCTAATCTTTATCGTATAGTTTATTTAACTTTGGTAAGGTACCTTTAATGTTAAATGGCGTTTATTTAATGTGAAATGGCGTTTATTACAGTAAATTTATACTCAGCTAGCGACGTTAGTCCTCAGTCGCGAGCACTGGTGGCATATAACATTAGCGTCAATAGTTTTCCTTTCCAGCTCTCATAGTAAAAGGCAAGGAACGCTAGCGCAGATAAGCCCTTTGGCAATGACATATATCTGCGATGGAATTAACCCAAAACAAAAAGATTTTACTTCATGGCTTTTAACCGTAAAAAATTCACCAGCTTCGCCACAGTCTTCGGACGCGATCCACGGTCGATGGAAATACATCCACCTAATTAACTGACAATAATTACTGAAGTTGACACTAGCTGCTGGCAGACCTCCAGGGTAATATAATGCGCCGAAGTTCGTGGTTGAGACCCCGGCGGTTTAAATAACTCTTTTAGTGCCGCTGATACAGCTGAGGATAAGAGTACCACTAATCGTTACGATTAGACACCCTTGGAGTGAATAGTGCTCCTAGTGCCGTAAATATGATGCCTGGCGTAGGATAATAACCGTCACTAACCATCAGCCATTTATGTAAGAGTCCCTCGAGGCAGGATATGAAGCGCTTCATTAACTACCGGTGTCGTTCGCAAGATTCTCGAGGCAGTTCGTAATTATCTTTCAACTCTTCTGTTCTTGACAGAGACCTCTGAAGATAAGGTGATTGCACCAAAGATGATGGTATACTGTTAGTAGAGAGACGGCACCTTTGGCATGGCTTAGTCTGTCTTCCCCCTTCCAAACGTAGCCTTTTGCTTCGTTCTCACCAAAGCCTAGCCAGACCTCTCCTTATCCACTCATTCCCCTCTCACAACTTAGTCTTATCCTCACTCACCTCCGTCCTGACTTTCCCATAGCAGAGTTAGCATCCTTTTCCCCCCCTCGTCCCCACAACCTATATGCCTTTCACGATCCACACCCTCTTCACCCACAACCCAGCCTATCGTTAATGTCAACACTCCACCCACAGTCTAGCCTACCCCCACATGAACCACACCCTCACCCACTCTGTCTAGCAAGCTCTTCATAATGCACGCATAATGCACGCTCTCTTCTGCAGCATAGTATGTTTTCATGATCCACAAGACTCTTCTCCCACATCGAGCCTAATTCTCCATGATCCACACGCGCTCACTCTACTACCAAGCCTACAGCTACCCGTAGCACGTCCTCTGCACGCGTGGGCGATGTTCCCCCCTTCCCGTGTGCACATCGATCGTGCGGTTGTGGCTGCCACAGCTCCATCCCATGACTAGACGAGCTTCAGCTCTCTCACCTTCCGCAGTCCTCTTCTCACCCTGTTACACGGACACCCGCAGTTCCTCAGCTCCAAGTTACGGGCTTTTCCCCTGGCAACAATCACCGCCTGCTGGGTCAACGGGAGCTTTTGTTTTTGTGTGGTCGGCGCCGGCGCTCTGCTTCCCTTGAGACTTAGACACTTCCCTGGCTCTCGTCTGTTTTCATAATGTTAAACCGTCGATGAGTGATAAAATTTGGCCGTTTTACAAGGAATGAGATGTTGGTTAGACATGTTTGAAGAACGTCAGAGGCTTTTTTTTTTTTTAATGTAACTCGTATTTTTAGTTCCTAGTAGGGGAACGACAATAAAGGTTTTGTAAATTGACAACTACAAGATCGAGAAAATCCTTCGGTGATGTGCGAGGAGGGGGTAGAGGGATGAGAGTGCGCAGGGGGAGGACCTAACCTGACAGTGGAGTAGGATAACTCCACTCACTGGCCCGCCGACCAGGCCAGAACACTGGGCACACGTTACTCGTCGCGTCTGAGACTACATTCACTCGCATCTCATTTCCACGCTCTTAAGGTAAGTCGACTATACTCAAAGTTACGGCAAGAGATGGGGCTACAGTGTAGATGAAGTAAAGTCATGATGGCACGAGAGCGTGGCTAGTCAACGACTGTCGTAAAATGTGATTTGTGGACTCCATTTTGGTCGAGGACTGGCAGCGTATTATCAACTGGTGCTCTCGTGATGAGTCCTTAATCACGAGTGATTTATATTAATATCTTACGGATTAGGTTATTCCACAGGATACACCTTCCAGCAATGCTGACTGCAGATGAAGCAGCTGAATTAGAATATGATTATTAAAAGCCCAAATGCATCAAAACATATTGAATACAGCGCTACTAACGAAACATGAAACCTGTATTCCCTAGATTTCTGGTCTTGTAGCAAATCAATACCGACTCCCGTGCAGGTCTGCTAGTACTTACTTGCCTCTCCACTTGGCTTTAGGGATACTGGGGTAGTGCTAATAGACTTGATCCTGTCAAAGTCGTCTCAGTTAAAGATCGTGAATGAGTTAAGTACAGGGTGTCAGCTTTCTTTGATTGGTTTGTCGGAGTTGCAGACGTGAAATGCGAAATATGCCAAAAGTTTGCTCTGTGTTTCTGTGATAACTTCTTAAAGGTTTCTCAAAATGATAAACGTAGTTTATTAGTACTCAGACAACTCATCCGAGCTTAATCTCTTGCCTTGTGGAATGTTGATTAACTTTCATTGTAGAATCATGCAAATGGTTGTAAAAATCTCAATTTAATATTCTCCTCGTAGTTATCAGTTCTCCAGGTACATGCATAATGTTGTGATTTACTTTTGAAAGTAGCAGAAAACTCGCCAGCCAGCGTATCTTGAGCCGTTAACAGCAAGGATGTGCTCGTCTCCACAATGTAGAATAAGATTTTTGTATCACGTGCATGCTCTGGAATCTCAGAGTGACCATTAAGTTGAGAGCTTTGAGATACATGTATGAGCTGAGCGTAAGCCGAATTTCTCAATTTAGTCTAATGGAGTCCAACGAGTTCGTTAATCCTTCTGATGTAAGTTCGATGAAATTGACGGTCTTAAATGTTCAACGGGAAGTAAACATTTCGGCACACTTACATTCCTCCTTATGTATTTACCAAAGTGCTTGCCAGTCGGCTTGTCTGGAATTTGCAGTGTAATTGTCTTTATTAATGGAACTGTGTTCTGTGATAGTCAGTCCGTTCTTAACTAGTGTTTATACCCTTAATAATGAGACAAGCGAATTTGTTAAGCAAGGAACGGTGGATCTGACTCTGTGTTCTTACAAAGCAGTGGGTTATGGTTTACACATGCGGTGCATCCAAAGATGTAGACTGTTAGCTAAGGTTTAACTTGGTATTACGAAATTGCTAAACACTTGTCTGTAACGGTGATTAAAGACTAGAAATATTAACGATATTGGATGATACTAAGGTATGTATAAGAGGGAGATACTTATATCTTTAGATACGTGATATAGTTTCATGTACTTCCAATCTTCAGACAGGCATCAGGGGTTGTACCTTAGCATCTTCTGCAAAGTCCAGGGACTTTATTGCGTACCCTTAGGTTTCGTAATAATTCGTGTTATTTCAAGTAATTATTCTCATTATTATTTTTGAGTATGTTTCCGAAATGAGGAAATTTCTTGGTATCATGAAAATTAAGAAAAAATAGTTAAAATGGTTGATATCCGCTCCATATAGCATTAAGAGTATTGTAGACAAGTTCACGATAATCAAATATTCTTAAGCAAATAAAATTGTAAGGAAATGAATAACCAGCAAAGTCTGTTGATAAGCAGCTTCTAAAGATTACCAAAGTATCAATCGTCGATAAACTGTTTCCTGTGTTTGTTGAAAGGAGGGAGCACTTCCGAGGAAGGCTGGGTATCCTAACCGTAATTTCGTGAAAGAAGATGTTCTCATTTTGATTTGATGCAAGTGTTAAGAAGAGATTCGACGAAGACTCGGCCGTATTGACTATCATGTACTTCGGATGGGAAGAATGCTCCAAGTGTTATATTAATTTTAACATGGATGAGGTTAGCATTAAGCAATAGGATATTCGGTGTATAAGAACTCTCTCTCTCTCTCTCTCTCTTTCTCTCTCTCTCCCAACATGGGCTTGCAGTCTGCAGTTGGCTTCATATTCCGAAATGCCTTTTTTACCACCGCCTGAGCGAAGCGCCCTATTGTTCAGGTAAGAATGAAATTTGATTGCATTTTCTGGGCTCATCACTGTTTTCGTTTACTTGGTTTGTTAGCCGTAATTGCGTCTATTGTGACTGCAGAATTGCGTGTAAGAATTAATGTGAAATCTTGCCGCTTGTTTTCACAAACTTTTATTGCCGGGCTGTAATGATTACGCGGAGGCTCTTCACATTCACAGACATTTACTTCTGAATTGATGATATGGTTACGAGTGCCATGACGAGAATGGTCGGACCAGAAAGGTATTACAGGCAGCACCTTCTCGTATTGGCCTGCCCGGCGATGCGTTCCTGTTGTAGAATGTCTCGTGATACATGTTCGCAATGTAGATTGTTGTGTGATATGGTCGCAGCGTAGAATGTCTTGCTTGTGCCGAAGTTCTTAACAACTGATGTTTGTAGATGGTATTCCACATACTAGGTGCGCTGATTAAAGTCTTTAAATGTTTGTAGAATATCATACCAGCGCCTGTTTTTTTTTAATTACGGCAGATTATCTCTGTTTTCCGCGTGTCGTATTTCCTGTAAATATTTTATTTATTAATGTGTCTTCTGTGTGGTAGCTAATACTCACTTCCTACGTGTTAAGAGGAAATTTATAGGCAAAAATATGTGGAATACCTTCAATACATATTTCAGTCAATAGAGAGTGACCGAAGCCGTCCTGCGAATATTGGAATATTGTCGGATATTTTATATCAATATTTAATAGCTGAGCGATGGCCCAGTGTTCGCTGCAGCTGTCACGCCGGTATTGATATTTGTGTCAATTTGTGAGAAAAAAAAAGGAAGTATTGCTGTCAAAAGTGTATTGTGTTGTACAGAAAAATATAAACTGTCAGGAAATGTGGATGTGTATGAGTTGCAAAAATATATGATGCAGCTAGCGTTCGTCTTTGTGTTGGATGTGGCTGTTGGGTGGGGAATCATTGGTCAACATAGCATAAATGTGGATGTTGGGGGGGAATCATTGGTTAACATAGCATAAATGTGGATGTTAGGGGGAATCATTGGTCAGCATAGCTTTAATGTGGATGCTGAGAGGAATCATTTTTTAACATAGCACAAATGTGGATGTTGGGGGAATCATTGGTCAGCATATGACGAATGTAATCGTTGAAGGAATACTTGTTCAGCGTATGATGAATAGGGGTGCTATGGGGAATTATTGGTCAGCATATGATGAATGTGATTGTTGTAGGACATCATGAGGAAGCATATGATGAATATGGTTGCAAGAGGGAATCATTGATCAGCATATAATGAATGTAGTTGAGGGAAATCATTGGTTATCTTATAGTTGGTGAATGTGATTGAGAGAATTGTTAGTCAGCATATGATGAATGTGGTTGCTGGGGGAATCATTGGTCAGCATCTGATGAATATGTCTTTTTTGGGGGGAAATTATTGGTCAACTAATGATGAATGTGGTTGCTGGGGGAATTATTGGTTAGCACGTTATGACTGTGGTTAGGAAGAATCAGCATATGATGACTGGTTGTGGGAGCACTCATTGGTCAGCATATGATGATTGTGGTACCCATGGGAATCATTAGTCACCATTTGATGAATGCGGTTGCTGGGGGAATCATTATGAGCACATTATAAATGGTTTCTGGTGGAGACAATTAGCATTGACCTGATAACTCTGTTGGTTGGGGAATTACTGGTGAGCATTTTATTGATATTGTTGCTGAGGGGGTTGGGGGAGAATCAGTGGTGAGCATATGATGAATGTAGTAGCTGAGGGGAGTCGCTGGTTAGCACATGATGAACATAGTGGCCGGTACGGGGAATCACAGTTTAGCATACGATGAATGCAGTGGTTGGGGTGAATCACTGGTGAACATTTGATGAATGTAGTGGTTGGGAGGGAGTCACGGGTTAGCATATGATGAATGCAGTGGCTAAGAGGAATCGCAGGTTAGCTTATGGTGAATGTGGTGGGTTGGAGGGAATCACTGTGTGTGTGTGTGTGTGTGTGTGTGTGTGTGTGTGTGTGTGTGTAGCTATGATTAACGTGGTCGTTGGGGGTGGGTGGGCATTGAACGCGGGTTAAAGCAGAGCCTTCCGAACCTGGACTCGTAGGGATCCTTATAATGCTCTTTCCTCCATCTTTCTTCTGATGCCTTGGGACTTGCACTGGCTTCCTCTCCCGTCTGCTATCCCGAGCTCCCTCACCCATCAGCCACCCCGTTCCATCACTCTTTGCCCTCCCAAGTTTCCCCTCTCCCTCACCCCAACCATTCCAACCTCCCTCACTACCAGCCATCCCAGGCTCCCTCATCCCCAACATCCTGAGTAAATTAGCCTCTTCTCTGTAGCAGTGCAAGACATATGTGGACTCGTCTGAGGTTAAGCCTGATCCACCAGTGGAGTTTGTCTCAAGCTAAGCCTGAGCCACCAGTGGACTCTGGCTCAAGCTAAGCCTGAGCCACCAGTGGACTCGTCTCAAGCTAGACAAGCCTGAGCCACCAGTGGACTCGTCTCAAGCTAAGCTTGAGCCACCACTGGACTCTGTCTCAAGCTAAGCTTGAGCCACCACTGGACTCTGTCTCAAGCTAAGCCTGAGCCACCAGTGGACTCGTCTCAAGCTAAACCTGAAACAAGTATCGGGGCAAGTCTAAACCAACAGCAGACGCGTCTCCAGCTTAACCTGAACTCAGCGGCGAAGTTCGTCTCAAGCCATTTGTAAATTGTTTGTGTGTCGTCCGAAAAGTTAGATGTCCGGAGGTTTTTTTGGGGGGAGTTGGTGTAAAAGTTTTGTCTTTAGCTGTTACAGAAAATGGGAGAGGGGGGGGTGAGGGAGGGGGGGAGAAGAAGACTTACGAGAGCAAGTTTATTTTTTTTTTTTGCTGCTGACGACCGCGAGAGACTAAAATTTTTAAGACGAGAGGCTAAACTTAAGCGAGCCATAAGGGGTGTCGCGGGGTCCTGCGTGGGGCGCGCACTTACGCTGCTGGGGGCCTCTACTAGGTGGCGGCAATGGCCGGCTTGCCGGCCGTCGGATTCTGCGGAACTTGCGAAAATTTTCTGACCTTACCTAGACAGTTTCTAAGGCCCCCCTCTCCCTCCCTCAACCATCCCCCTCAATTTCATAAAGCGTTACGAAGTTTCCCCCTCTCATAAAACTTGGTTTCATGCGCCTGACACAGCCGGAGTTCCTGGCTCCAAACTCTCGTGTCTCTTAAGTTACAGTCGCGAGCCTCCTCGGTAAAGTCAAGATGAAGGGGCAGTTGAGTTCCTTCCCCGCCATCCCTCTTGCCCCAGGCAGCGAAGGGCCCCGCCCCGGGGGCACGAGAGGCTAGCCCACCCCCACCGCCCGACCAGCTGAGCCAGAGGACGACACACACACATTGTGTCAGGGTTGTAGTGAAGATGGGGTCAATCCCTCCTCCTCGTGGCAAGAGGGTCGTCGCACAGTGGTATTCAGTGCCTCACGCTGCTACCATGCCCACCACCACCTCCCTCACTCCCTGCCGTCACCACTACAATAGCCACCACCTCCCTCACTCCCTGCCGTCACCACTACAATAGCCACCAACTCCCTCACCCCCTGCCGTCACCACTACAATAGCCACCACCTCCCTCACTCCCTGCCGTCACCACTACAATAGCCACCACCTCCCTTACTCCCTGCCGTCACCACTACAATAGCCACCAACTCCCTCACTCCTTGCCGTCACCACTACAATAGCCACCACCTCCCTTACTCCCTGCCGTCACCACTACAATAGCCACCACCTGCCTCATTCCCTGCCGTCACCACTACAATAGCCAGCACCTCCCACACTCCCTACCGCCACCACTACAATAACAACCTCCCCCTTTTTCCGGCCATCCACGAGTTGCCGCCAAGAGAGACTTCAGATAGTTGCCCGTCCCCGGTAATATTGTGGTTCAGCTAGAGCGTCAAAGTATTCCAAGTTAACTCCCCGGAAGACTGTCGGCAATACCTGGTCTCCTTTCAGAGTTTCTTGTTAAAAGTTTTGTTTACTCTCTCTCTCTCTCTCTCTCTCTCTCTCTCTCTCTCAACTAGTTTACCCTTTTTTTTTGCCCCTTATCATATTTGTTTTAAATTTTCTTGTCTGTCGGTGGCTCGTTTTGATGTGGTCGGGTGTTGTACGCACGTCATAGCTAAGCGGTAGGAGCGCCGAGCAGGTTGTGTGGATTATCGTTTATCATGCACTGCCGCTGACTCTCTCTCTCTCTCTCTCTCTCTCTCTCTCTCTCTCTCTCTCGCCTGAGAGACTGCTCCATCCCACCACGCCTGGAGCAGCCGCCCACCTCCACACACACGCCTCCCTCCCTCCCTCCCTCCCTCCCTCCCTCCCAGCCCCCAATTTGCCTAACTTTGCCATCCTCCCTCCCTTCTGTGTCTCCTGTGGGTGTGAGGCGGCTGACGAAGGCCTGCTTCCTCAGCGCCCCCCCCCCCC
>JAYMFT010283573.1:0-10457 GCA_038088735.1 Panulirus argus | reverse complement strand
TCTGGGTGGCTGGCCCTGGTCCTGGGTGGTTGGCTCTGGTTCTGAGTGGCTGGTCTTGGTCCTGGTTGGCTGTCCCTGATGCTGGGTGGCTGGTTCTGGTCCTGGGTGGCTGGCCCTGGTCCTGGGTGGATGGTTCTGGTTCTGGGTGGCTGGCTCTGGTCCTGGGTGGCTGGTTCTGGTCATAGGTGGCTGGTTCTGTTCCTGGTTGAGTGTCACTGATCCTGGGTGGCTGGTTCAAGTTCTGGGTGGCTGGCCCTGGTCTTGGGTGGCTGGCTCTGGTCCTGGGTGGCTGATTCTGGTCCTGGGTGACTGGCGGCTCTTGTCCTGGGTGGCTGGTTCTGGTCCTGTTCCTGGGTGGCTGGTCCTGGTCCTGGTTGGCTGGCCCTGGTCCTGGGTGGATGGTTCTGGTTCTGGGTGGCTGGCTCTGGTCCTGAGTGGCTGGTTCTGGTCATAGGTGGCTGGATCTGTTCCTGGGTGGCTGGTTCTAGTCTTGGGTTGCTAGCCCTGTCCCTTGTGCTGGGTGGCTGGCTCTGGTTATTAGTGGCTGGTTCTAGTTCTGGGTGGCTGGCCCTGGTCCTGGGTGGTTGGCTCTGGTTCTGAGTGGCTGGTCTTGGTCCTGGTTGGCTGTCCCTAGTGCTGGGTGGCTGGTTCTGGTCCTGGGTGGCTGGCCCTGGTCCTAGGAGGCTGGCTCTGGTCCTAGTCCTTGGGATGCTGGTCTTGGTCCTGGGTGGCTGCTTCTGGTCTTGAGTGGCTGATCCTTGTCCAGGGTGGCTGGCCCTGGTCCTGGGTGGCTAGTCCTGGTCCTGGGTGGCTGGTTCTAGTCCTGGGTGGCTGGTCCTGGCCTTGGGTTACTGGCTCTGGTTCTGAGTGGCTGATCCTGGTCCTGGTTGGCTGTCCCTGGTGCTGGGTAGCTTGTTCTGGTCCTGGGTGGCTGGCCCTGGTCCTGGGAGGCTTATTCTGGTCCTACGTTGCTTGTCCTGGTCCCGGGTGGCTGGTTCTGATCCTGGGTGGCTGGCCCTGGTACTGAGTGGCTGGCTTTGATTCTGAGTGGCTGGTCCTGGACCTGGTTGGCTGTCCCTGGTCCTGGATGGCTGGTTCTAGTCCAGGGCTGCTGGCCCTGGTCCTGAATGGCTGGCTCTGGTTCTGAGTGGCTGGTCCTGATTCTGGTTGGCTGTCCCTGGTCCTGGGTGGCTGGTTCTGATCCTGGGTGGCTGGCCCTGATGCTGGGTGGCTGGTTCTGGTCCTGGGTGGCTGTTTCTGGTCCTGGGTGGCTGGTTCTGATCCTGGGTGGCTGGCCCTGGTCCTGGGAGGCTGACTCTGGTCCTGAGTGGCTGGTCCTGGGTGGCTAGCTCTACTTCTGAGTGGCTTGTCCTGGTCCTGGGTGGTTGGTTCTGATCCTGGGTGGCTGGTTCTGATCCTGGGTGGCTGTTTCTGGTCCTGGATGGCTGGTTCTGATCCTGGGTGGCTGGTCCTGGGTGGCTGGCTCTAGTTCTGAGTGGCTGGTCCTGGTCCTGGGTGGCTGGTTCTGGTCCTGGGTGGCTGGTTCTGATCCTGGGTGGCTGGTCCTGGTCCTGGGTGGCTGGCTCTAGTTCTGAGTGGCTGGTCCTGATCCTGGGTGGCTGTTTCTGGTCCTGGGTGGCTGGTTCTGATCCTGGGTGGCTGGCTCTAGTTCTGAGTGGCTTGTCCTGGTCCTGAGTGGCTGGTCCTTGTCCTGGGCGGCTGGTTCTGGTCCTAGGTGGATGGCTCTGGTCCTGGGTGGCTGTTTCTGGTCCTGGGTGGCTGGTTCTGATCCTGGGTGGCTGGCCCTTGTCCTGGGAGGCTGGCTCTGGTCCTTAGTGGCTGGTCCTGGTCCTGGGTGGCTGGTCCTGATCCTGGGTGGCTGTTTCTGGTTCTGGGTGGCTGGTTCTGATCCTGGGTGGCTGGTCCTGGTCCTGGGTGGCTGGCTCTAGTTCTGAGTGGCTTGTCCTGGTCCTGAGTGGCTGGCCCTTGTCCTGGGCGGCTGGTTCTGGACCTAGGTGGATGGCTCTGGTCCTGGGTGGCTGTTTCTGGTCCTGGGTGGCTGGTTCTGATCCTGGGTGGCTGTTTCTGGTCCTGGGTGGCTGGTTCTGATCCTGGGTGGCTGGTCCTGGTCCTGGGTGGCTGTTTCTGGTCCTAGGTGGCTGGCTCTGGTTCTCAGTGGCTGGTCTTGGTCCTGGGTGGGTGGTTTTGGTCCTGGGTGGCTGGCTCTGGTTCTGAGTGGCTGATCCTGGTCGTGGGTGGCTGGTTCTGGTCCTGGTCCTGAGTGGTTTGTCCTAGTCCTGGATGGCTGGCACTTGTTCTGGGAGGCTGGCCCTAGTCCTGGGCGGTTGATCCTGGTCCTTGGTGGCTAGTATTGGTCCTGTGTCCTGGCCCTGGTTCTGGGTGGCTGGTCCTCGTTGTGGGTGGCTGCTCTCGGTCCTGGGTGGCTGGTTCTGGTCCTGGGTGGCTGCTCTCGGTCCTGGGTGGCTGGTTCTGGTCCTGGGTGGCTGGTCTTGGTCCTGTGTTGCTGGCCTTGGTCCTGGGTGGCTGGTCCTGATCCTGGGTGGCTTGTTCTAGTTCTGAGTGGCTGGCCCTTGTTATGGTTGGCTGTCCCTGGTCCTGTGTGACTGGTTCTAGTCCTAGTCCTGGGTGGCTGGTCCTGGTTGTGGGTGGCTGGTCCTGGTCCTGGGTGGCTGGTCCTGGTTGTGGGTGGCTGGTCCTGGTTGGCTGGTCCTGGTCCTGGGTGGCTGGTCCTGGTTGTGGGTGGCTGGTCCTGGTCCTGGTTGGCTGGTCCTGGTCCTGGGTGGCTGTCCCTGGTCCTGGGTTGCTGGTCCTAGTCTTGGGTGGCTGGCCTGGTCGTGAGTGGCTGGTCCTGGTCCTGGGTTGCTGGTCCTAGTCTTGGGTGCTTGGTCTTGGTCGTGGGTGGCTGGTCCTGGTCCTTGTCCTAGTCCTGGGTGACTGGGGTCGTGGGTGGCTGTTCTTGGTCCTGGTCCTAGTCCTGGGTGACTGGGGTCGTGGGTGGCTGGCCTTGGTCGTGGGTGGCTGACCCTGGTCCTGGGTTGCTGGTCCGAGTTCTGGGTGGATGGTCCTTTTTGTGGGTGGCTGGTCCTGGTCCTGGTTGGCTGGTGCTGGTCCTGGGTGGCTGTCCCTGGTCCTGGGATGCTGCTCGTAGTCTTGGGTGGCTGGTCCTGGTCGTGGGTGGCTGGCCCTGGCCCTGGGTTGCTGGTCCTAGTCTTGGGTTACTGGCCCTGGTCCTGAGTGGCTGGTCCTGGTCTTGGGTGGCTGGTCCTGGTCGTGGGTGGCTGGCCCTGGTCGTGGGTGGCTGGCCCTGGTTGCGGGTGGTTGGCCCTGGTTGTGGGCGGCTGGCCCTGGTCGTGGGTAACTGGTCCTAGTCCTGGGTAGACCTGTTCCTGGTCATGTTACCAGCAGTAGGGTCTCTACTTCCCAATATCAGCCAGAGTTGGGCCAACCCGCGTTCAGTTTCATGTTACGCAATTTTCTTAATTCGGCTGATCTGCCAAAATGGTTCTTTCCTGGATATTCTGAATTGTCTCGTGAAATGCAAAGGTTGTATATAATATGTTCTTCATGGTGGTCGAAATCATTTTTTTTTTTTCACAAAAGCAATTTTAACTAATTTTCACGGTGAAATTTCTTTCGGACGATCGCGTTTGCACACGACTCAATGTCTCTTGAAAACGGCCGGGTCTGTTGATAAACTCTTCAGCCAAGATATCTTTTGATGAGAGGGAACGATCGCGTCAAGACATTGGACGCTCTCCTTTATCTTGAAGATCCTTTACTGATTTCGGGTGTGATTCTTAGAGTTGACAAATATAATTTTGAGGGGAGTAAGTAATGTTGACTCGCACTCAGTGCGGCACAGGTCTCACAGTTAAACATTTCGCAAAGGAGATAATTTAGATCTAATTTAGCCGAGCGGTCAGGAACGAAGTACAACAAGACGTGAGGTTATTTATATCGTCTCGTCGGCTCCAGCTTGGGGGCAGAGGGGCTCATTCCCGCCATAAACTGTTGTCAGGATCTAGTCTGCTTTCGAGACCCAGTCCACTTCATTTACCACTTGTAATTTCCTTTGTATAAAGTAATGGCCCAACGTGCACAACATGGTTATTTCCGTTAAGCCTTAAGCTTACGTAATGGTGATTACCTATTTGGACCCAGGCCTATCGGCTGCCACCGCCGCGGAGATCGTTATCGCCAACTCCTAACAAGGGATCGACCATCTTGAGCGGCGTCTTCTGGCCTTCCGGACTCGCGTCCTCCCTCACGAATGGCCGCTGAATTATGGAATAATTCTCAAGGGGAGATCTCTACTTACGCCTAAGACTTGGTGCAAACGTTAGTTCAGGTCAGCTCCAAGCAGACCGGCTTGGTAGAGACGGACAAAATGATTATATTGACGATTACTACTTCTTCATCTTGCTGGTATATTTAGTACAAACTTATATATATGTTTTTCAAGACCGAAAGGAAGGCATGTTGGCTGGGAAATAAGAGCAAAGTCTCTAGTAAATGATGCGTATTTAGTTACTTTATGTAAATGAAAATATAATCGATACACCGATGGAAATGCTTAGAATTATTCTAAGAAACTTTGAAATATCTAGAAAGGTCTATTAAACTTTGATGAAACTGAATATTGTACTTTGGCAGGTGGGGTGTGGGACCCGGCCCGAGGTGTGAGGCGGCCGTTGAGGATAAACTACCTGGTATTACTGCAAAATCTTACGTAAAACATGAATTCCGTTTTCTAGAGAAGTGAATTGCGACACTGATTAGTTTACATTTGTTGGTATGGCTGGACGCCTTGCTCCACCAGGGGTAGGGAGGCACCCCGCCCGCCGTCCTCGACCTCACCCGTTCCACCATGAAAATTTCTTTCTCAGAAGTCTATCCATATCTAATGATATTTTGAAAATATGATGAAAATAATGAAATACTAACTGCCGTGTCCTTTATCTATTACAACGGCGATGATATTTTCTCTAAACAAGCGTTCAAAGCTAATTGGAATTTCGTGTGACAGAAGTAGCGATGGGATGAAAGTTTGTGCCACACTCATATTTCTACGGGTGTGGACACCAGAGTTACCCTTTCGTATTGTACAAGACGAGTTGCATGGAATACACGTTACGTTTTCTTGCCTAAATGAAGGTGAAGCCATTTTGAAATCCGCGCTCACCTTCTGCAGTATAACGTGGCATTCGAGTGTCGGGCCCCAGCCTTAGGGCACTCTCCATTTACCTTCTCAAACCACTTGTTGCAATATTTGCTTGTTACTGGTTGCACTCCAACGAATGGTACAAAGCAAAGATAATTTTCAACGTCATTTACTGGCCTCGACATGGTCGTTGCTTCTGGCGTTGTTGAAATATGGCATTTTGTCCTGGTGACGTAGGTGAGTTGGAAGGCAAAGACGATTGGTTGGTTTCGATATAAATAAAGATAGACATCTGAATATCGGAAACAACGAGAAAATATCTTCCTTGAAAATATGGTTGAGAATTTTAGTGGAATCATTTTTTTAGGTTTTGTTTTTAGCGAAAGATTCGAGACATTTGTTGGAAGCTCAACGATCGGCCGAGAGACAACAGCTGCCTGGGTCCGGCCGCGGGCGACGCTCTCTCACGGAAATGCAGAACCAAAATGAATTTCTGGGCCGAGCAGAAGACTTTGCGGACCAAGTAAGTAACAGTGCCTTCCCTTTCTTTAGTCGCGTCCCAGGAACAGAGCAGAGGGTGCTAACGAAGGCTGCAAAGGCGGCGATACCGGCAACTCTCTTTGACAGATGTGTCCAGCTGACCTACACTACCCGCCTGGTCTCGCTCCCTCATTTAGCCCCGCGCAATAATTCCTCACCACAATCACAAACACCACCGCTCTTTATCGCTCGTCATTAGGTAAACCTCTGGCGGTTGTACTTCTAACTGCAATCTGCAAATGAAACCTTCGTTAAAGCGCCGACAGTAACGTGGGACAGGACGTCTCTCTCTCTATGTTGACATGATTGAATTCACTTTCGAGAAAGTGACATGACGATGACGGGATGGCAGCTGCCAGATCAGGTCTTCCCCGACTGTGATGCTGCTAACATAAATCGTTATCACGTGACGTTCTGGATTTTCCTTCTGTTTTCAGTTGCCACTTGTATGGTGGAGTTGGACACTTGTATGGTAAAGATGGAAATTGATTTTGGAATTGGGAAGTTCTTTAGTTGAACAGAATATGACATTATGACTGCCTTCTAGGGGAAGGATTATTAGTTGCCTAATTAGTGTTGGAGTTTCGTGTCAAATTGCACGATGATGAACTCGACTCAAACTGATAGCGGTTGACTTTAGGGCGGTGAGGATTTGGACGACTTTGTAATGTTTGATACAACTGACACTTTGTCCCTGCCAAACTGGTGCCATTGGAATGAGGCCTATGGTTCTTTACTGGATGATTTATCATTTTCGCTCTGCATCGTTGCTACTTTTAGTACGTTGATTTTGTTCTGAAATGCTGATGTAGTTATTAAAGAAGACAAAACAGTTGCAAAGCATAATTTGGAGCATTATGCTTTACTAAACATTATTGAATAAGGAAGCAGTGAAGGTTATGTATATTATGGAAATGTGATGTTGATGTTAGAATAGGAAATTCATTTATGAAATATCAGCTGAGCCTGTAAAAATCGTAATTAATTTCAACTAAATAAATCTTGAACATTAAATTCTTTTGCTGCTGGGTATCATATAGCTGCTCGCTTTGTTTGGTGGTAAGAAATGGTCCTCCGTCATGTGTGTCACTGGTTTGTTTTGACTAGAATGCAGAACATTAAAGTAGATATTACTGTAAGGTACAGTTAAGTTAGGTTTCTACAGGTTTATAGATTCTATTATTACCTATGTATTGCGCACTTTTACTTTCATAGATTGCATGGTTTCCATGACTTACAGTACTGCTATTACTATATGTAACCTAGTTCAATAAAATGTTTTAAGAATGTGCTCCACAACTGCTGTTATATTTTTTTAATGTTACACTAGCATTGCAGAACCAAATCATTCTACATATAAAGCTAAAAGTGATATGGAGCTGAACTGATAGTTACCATGTAGTGTTTATGGCAGTGTATGGGTGGCATACTGCGTCTAGGACCTTTTCCATTTTATGATAAATGAAATATTCATTTACTTTGCTTAAGCCACTTAGTAAGTAATTTTGGATCACCAGAAGATTATTCTTTTTTTTGTGGGGGGGGGTTAAGGTATTGCCCTAACCCAACTGGCCTGCAGAAATCCTTATGTGGTTTGCAATTGTTTTGACATTGTGGAGGGAAAATGTGTACTGTACATCATAACCCTGTTTATTATAAACATTTTGATAAGGTATGGTTGCAGTAATATTTTGTGCACTTTGGAGGAAAAAATTCAAAATATAAAAGGATCATGTCTGTTCTTGTGATTAACTAGAGCATAATTTTTTTATTAGAATGATAAACAACCTACTTTTTTGTTTACAAATGTTTACAACTTGACCTTTTGTTATTGTTTGCAAGTGCTCTGCTAACTTTTGCTGCATGGCCAACATGCACGTGAGGTAGTCCATGACTGGTTTCGGGCACATAAAGTGAGTTGTATAATATTTTACAAATGTTTTTGTTACTAATGGTTTTAAATCATAAACTCTTATATCTTACAAGACAGACTCGGCATGAAATAGTATTACAAAACATGGAGAGGCAGATGTTATAAAGATGTCCTTGACATCATCATATATAATTTACAATATTTGGAAAAAATTTCAAAGTAGTGTCTTGAAACAATATGTCGATGCCACCACAAGTTTTAATGGCTGAATATTTTGCAGCCGAGGGAGTGGTAACCATTTCATCAATAGGCACTGGTATGAAGTCAGCTGCTCCCACTTAAGAGATCCCCATATGAAGTCATTTGCCTCCTTAGGGTATGAAAAAAAAATTGTAATTCTCTGTTTTCCATTTTAGCAAGATGATAACAGGAACAGATGAAGAAGGGCCTCATTTGCTGTCATCCATTCTCAAATTGTTTTGAGCAGTGCTTGGAAACCACAGTCCCCTGTCCACATCTACACCTTATAGACATTACCATTGTTTCCTCTGGCTGCTTCACATGCCTGGTTCAGCCCATCAACAGCATGTTAACCCTGTATACCACATTGCTTCATTTCACTCAGTCCTGTGCACACCTCTCATCCTCCTGCATGGTCAGGCCCCCATCCACTCAAAATCTTTTTCATTCTATCTCTCCTACTACAGTTTGGTCTACCCTTTTTCCCTGTACCTTGCACTTTTGACACATGTCCTCTTTTTCAACCTCTTCTCACTCGTTCTGTCCATATTTCCAAACCATTTCGGCACACCCTCAGCTCACAACCATATTCTTTTTGTTAACACACTTCTCTATTTCTCCTTTATTACTTATTTGATCAACCACCTCACACCACATATTGTCCTCAAACATTTCATTTCCAACATACACAGTCCTCCACACATTCTCATCTATAGCCCATGCTTTGCATTCATACTGTGTCTTTGGAACAACCTTCAGTCATACCTATATATGCAATCCCAGATAACGACTTCTCTTTCCACCATTCCTCAGTACTCCCAAAACCTTTGCCACTTCACCCATCCTCTTTCCACCATTCCTCAGTACTCCCAAAACCTTAGCCACTTCACCCATCCTATGAATCACTTCTGCTTCCATGGTTCTATTTGCAGCCAAATCCCCTCCTAGGTATCTAAAGCATTCCACTTTCTCCTGATTTTCTCCACTCAAACTTGCACCCCACTAACCTGTCCCACGTCACTGCTAAACCTAAAACCTTGCTAGTTTTCACATTTACTCGTAACATCTTCCTTTCACACACACACACATCCCAAACTCAGACACTAACTTCTTGACTCTGCCACCAGTGCTTTGTCATCGGTAAACAACAGCTGGTCACATTCCAGGCCCCCCTCATCCCCTACAGACTGTATACATGCCCCTTTCTCCGTGACCCTTGCATTTACCTTCCTCGTCACCTTATCCTTAAACAAATTAAATGGTCATGGTGATATCATACACTGCTGCAGTAGACCCACACGCACATGGAACACCTCGCCATCCTCTCTTCCTACTTGCACACATGCCTTACACTCTTGATGAAAACTTCTCACTGCTTCTGTTAGCATTCCTCCTACATCACATATTTGTAAGACCTTCCACAAGGCTTCTTTGTCAACCCTAACATAAGCTTTCTCTGGATCCTTAAATTCCACACACAAATCCTTCTGTGTCTCTTAAGTATTTCCCACACACATCCTCCTATGCAAACACCTGACCCAAGCATCCTCTCCCACTCCTGAAACCACATTGTTCCTCCCCAGTCTGATGCTCTGCACGTGATTGCATCCTCTTAGTTGCCACTCTCCCATACAACTTACAAGGTACACTCAACTAACTTATGGATTTGTAGTTTGAACATTCACCTGTGTCTCCCTTGCTTTTATGCAGTGGCATTATACATGCATTCTGCCAATCCTCGGGCATGTCACCATGGCTCATACATTGAAAATCTTAACTCACCAGTCAACAGTACAGTCACCCCCTTTCTTAAGAAATTCAGCTGCAGTGCCATTCACTCCAGCCGTCTTGCCACATTACATCTAGGGCTAGGCTTTCACCACCAATTCTCTCTTCACCGATCCCCTTTCCATGACTCTCACTTTGCATACCACCCTGACCCAAACATTGTACATCTACCACTCTATCATCTAAAACATTCAGCAGTTCTTCAAAGTACTCGCTTCATGTCCTCACCTCATTATTATGTGTTACCACTTTCTCATTTGACCCCTTGGCTGATGTTCCCAATCCTCAGGCACCTCACCATGATCCATACATACACTGAAAATTCTAACTAACCAATCAACAACATAGTCACCCACTCTCTTTGGAAACTCAAATGAGATTCTAACTAACCAATCAACAACATAGTCACCCACTCTCGTAAGAAATTCAAATGAATTTCTAACTAACTAATCAACAACATAGCCACCCACTCTCTTAAGAAATTCAACTGCAATATCATCCACTCTATCCACGTTGTCACATTTTATTGTAATAAGGCTTTCGCTTCCCCTTTTCACTCCACCAAACCACTCACCATGACCCTCTCACTTAGCATGTTACCCCAACCCAAACACCCTACATCCACCGTCTTATCAAATGCATTCAACAGTCTAGCTAGACCACGGAATACTCGGCAAGCTGCTGCGTCACATGATTATTGTGTGGCCATCAGCAACTTAAGGGTGTGCCGTTTTGATAACTGCTTCTTTCCCTACATGTCGAAGCTCTGGAACTGTCTACCTTCTCATGTCTTTCCCAATAACTATGACCTGGCTCATTTCAAGAGACATGTTT
>JAYMFT010283562.1:0-10457 GCA_038088735.1 Panulirus argus | reverse complement strand
TATATTTTCTCATATGAAATTAGGGAGCAAATTAAGGAACTGATTTTTCCTGTGAGGGTATTCTGTAGGCAAACTACTTCTTCCTGTTGAAAGATCGACTGAGAAGAAAGAGCCGACGAGGACACTGACTTAGGAAAACATAAGATAAGAATAAGAAGGAAGGAAACGACCCGAAGCAACGAGGCGAAGCAAATTTCATGGAACGGATTTGGTCATTTGGGAATTGATTAAAGAGGACTTACCAACACCAGCCTGTGAGAGGGGAAGGAAGGGGAGGGTGGCGGAGTGAGGCATGGAGGGAAGGGTGTGGAGGGAGGGGGAGGGAGAAGGTGGAGACGTAAAGAAGAAAGGGAAATGCAAAGAAGGTGGAGGGAAGGAAGGCAAAGAGGGGAGGGAAGTGGAGGAAGGGAAAAAAAAAGGGGGAGATGTAAAGAGGGGAGGGAAGTGGAAGAATGGAAACAAAGAGGGAAGGGATATGGAGGGAAGGTGGAGGGAAGGGAGACATGTAGAGGGAAGTGATATCAATATTTGAAGGGAAGAAAAATGAAAAAGGAGAGACAATGGGAAGGTAAGACGAGACAAAGGAGATGGGAGATGGGAGAGGCTGTACACACGTGCTCCTGTCGCTTGTGAGCTCCTGTTTCAGCAGGTGTGTTTGTCTTATGAGCTTATCTATCCGTCTTGTTTACTGTTTGCTTGTGATATCTACATATGTCTCTCTCTCTCTCTCTCTCTCTCTCTCTCTCTCTCTCTCTCTCTACCCATTTCTTTGTCTATTTATCTAGCTATCCTTCTATCTAGCAATCTCTTTACCTATCCATTACTCTGTCTGTCCATCTATCTATCTATCAGGCCATCTATCTCCACAACTTGACTCACGCCGCTCGGCCCAGAGCCCAAGCCAAAATATAGCTCCCACATGTGGAGTCCCTCTTCGGGTCTTCTGCCTTCTTCTCTCTCCCTTTTTTTTTCTCTCTCTCTTTCTCTCTCTCTCCCCCCCCCCCCCCCAATTCCATGGTGTCGCCTCACGTCCACTGGCTGTGTTTTCCCCCTGTTTCCGCGTCTGGCTAACGCCCCTGCCAGCCAACAACACAAGCAGCGGCTACAGAAGCTAGCTCTCGAAAAATCGACGTATTAGCCTCCGGGCTAATGTGTCGCGAGAGGTGACGAGATTTTGTTGAAAGGAGAACAATTCGAAAGAAATTTTATTACGTATTTTTTTGTTTTAAGACAAAAAAAAAAGATGATATAACTCTCCCGAGTTGTATCTGAGAGAGATATCTGAATCAAGAAAATTTGATATAAATACATTTTTCTATTTTCCGAAAACCGAGAGATTCTTTTTTTTTTCTTTTTGGGTCCGCGAGCATAACAGGAAAGGTCATCACGCGAGTCAAAGGTCAGATAAAGGGGTAAGGCCGGGTGTGTCGGAACCTCCATTCCTCTGGCAGTTAAAGAGGTCAGACAGATTCCAGATGACGGATTACTGGACTAGTCAACGAACTGCATCCACCCAGTACCAGGCAGCTCATTTTTTCTTGGACAGTTCTGGAAGCAAATCAATAGGAGTTCAGAGAGATCGAGTGGTCTGGAAAGTACAAAGGTGTCAAATGGAAGCTTTGGGTTATAACCTATTCGTTATGTGTTGTTACTTCTTTCCTATTTGTTATAACCTACTTCCCATTTGTTAACACCTATTTTCAATCTCCTGATATCCATTTGCACATACAGAAAAGGAGCATAATACTTGTGAGAGCTCTCTCTCCTACGTATCTCTGTTATTTTCATCATTTACTTCGTTACTCGTATGAGTATCATGTTCACTTAGCATGTTCCACGATTCCACAACTCTCCTGCTGAAGGTATCCGTCCGCTTCCTCCCGTCCCTCCGTCCACTTCCTCACGTCCCTCTGTACACTTTCCATGCCCAACCTCCAGTCGTGTCCTCTTGTTCCGGACTCTCCTCTGGCATCAAAGAACTCCTTCCCCCACCAACCTCGTCATGGCCTCTCAGACATTCATATATACATGGTTATCACGTCTCCCGCTACACTTCCTTCTTCCAGTGGGGACGGACTGGGGTCTTCCCTCCTCTCTTCGTAGCTCATTCCAGTTAGCTCTGGAGCCATTCTGGATTGCATTTCCTCCTACCCTAAGCTGCAGTTCCGTGCGGCCCTTCAAGCGCAATTACCTCACTGCACATTAGGGAGGAGAGAACTCTACGTTCACCCCCAGTGCCAGTCATCTCTTGAGCTTTCTTAACGCACTTCGAGGTTTTGACGCACGTATGGGTTATCGCGTAGCGCTCACCGCTCGCACAACAGGAAAATTTAGAGTTCTTAATGAATAGACGTGTGAGTTAAGCGTTGCAAAGTCTTGTGCGTTTGTGGACTAAAAGCTAGCAGCCCACGTGTAGGGTGAAGTAGGGGGAAAATGCTAGCAATCTGGGCCAGGGAAAGTCATCCACTTATTCTTTAATAATGTTTTCCAGAACCTTAAACACCACACTAGTTAGTGAGGCCGGTCCGTGGCTCCAGTGACTGTTCCCTGTCTCTTTTATTATATAATGGTATGACGTTTCGTCTTTTACGTTCCCTTGGCACAACGCCTACCTCCAATGACATCCTGACCAGTAATCCAAGTGGTTTATCTATCGTATCCGCAAACTTCTTCAGCACATTTGGTGAAGTTTCATCACGGGCATGAGCCTTGCATGGGTCGAGACCTTTTTAGTATTCTGTTAATGTCATTTCTATCACCTCCTCACCATCCCATCTCATTGGTGTGGGGCTATAAGTGTCTTCCGATGTGAAAATACATTTAAACTTGTTATTCAGTTCTTCACACATCCTTACATCATCTCCTACATATTTTCTCTCTGAATCCCTTAGCCTAATTAGCAGCTCGATGACTGACTACTGACTTCTGATGAATTTATGGAAAAGTTTTGGATTTTCAGTTGCTCAGAAACTCACAGATTAGTGCGGTAAAAGTTAAAACTCGTATTGATAATTCAGAGAGTATACCCTGCAAATTGTTTCTGACTAAGGAAGAGCAAATTATTTAAATTGTGGACATGAAGTGAAATCTTCATCAAGTCGTTTCTTAAACGTATCTATAGTTCTGCTTTTAACCACTTTAAGTGACAAATTTTTCCATATGTTAACAATTTTCTTGAAGAAAAAGTATTTTTGCCTCATTCGAGGTAAAACGTTTGCCCACGAGTCTGTATCCATTGCTTTAAGCAAAACCAAATGCATCAAGTCTTAAGTAACTTGCTTAATCAAGATCATCAAACCCTTTGATCATTCTGGATACTTGCATTAGATCACCTCTTAACCTTCTCTTTTCTAAGCTAGATAAATTCAAGTAGTTAAATCTGCTCTCCAAAGATTTGTTTTTCATTCCGGAAATCATCTTTGTAGCTCGACGCTATACTCTCTCCATTCTGTCAGCGCCTCTTTTCATGAAGGAGGACCAAAACTGAACACAGTATTCAAGATGTGGACGAACCAACGAATCGTAAAGAGTAAGGATGATTTCCCTGGACTTAAATTCGAAGGCCCTACCTATGATTCCAAGAATCTTGTTCGCTCTTTTCCTTTTTTGAATATCGGTGTTTCATTGGCAAACTTCCATTCAACAGGAACTTTTCCGTTGGCAAGTGACTAATTGAAAAGGGCAACAAGGTTTTAGGTATCTCATTTTTCGCCTCCTTCATTGTTCTCGAATAAAACTTATCAGTGTCTGCCGTTTTGTTTACTTTCATTCCGTTTATCTCTGAAAGTATGTCTTCGGCTTTTCTGTCATTTTTTTGTCTTCGGCTTTTCTGTCATTTTTTTTGAGGAATGTTCTCCTCTCTTATCAGAGAAACTGGATTCGGGACATAGGTTGTGTCTTTGATCGTAAATACAGATGCAAAAAAAGTCATTTAACATTTTGTCATGGCCTCGTTGTCTTGAACCAATTCACCGTTTTCCGTGATTAATGGACCTAATGACTGGGTAACGACTCTTGTTTTTAACACAAATGTAAAACTCCTTAGGGTTTCTTTTGCTGTTTTCAGCAATATACGCATCATACTGACGTCTACACTGCCATATAACACTCTTACTTTCTCTTCGCAAATTTATACGCCTTACTCTATCATGTTGGGTATTGCCTTGTCTGAGTTTAATTTGAGCTACTTTCTTAGACAACCGGCACTTTTTTATTTCAATGTTCCACCACCCTGGCTTCATTTTAAAAACGGACCGCCTACTATGCACTGGCACTTTTACTACTTTGAAATTTTACAGAAGCTTTTTCCAGGAACGCTCACGTCATTTTCACTGACTACATCATCCTAGGTTTGCCGATAAATAACATTATCGGTACATGAATACGGATAGATAGACAGACGTACTATAAAGAAATGAAGGTAAAAGATCACTGGGTCCTAACGAGGCTGTTTGCGATAGTCGGAGATATTAGAAACTCAGAGACTAGTGTGATAAGAGCAAAAAGACAGACAGATGTTTAAAATAGAAAAAATATAAACTCTTTGTGTAACTTAAAAAAAACTAATCCAGGAGTGGATTTGAAACAAAATATTTATAATATTTATTCTTAAGCATTTATATAGTATTGTTTTCAACCACTCTAGTTGGTAAATCATTCCATATGAATACATTCCTTTTTGAAGAGATATCCCTTTGCCTCATTCGAGGTAAAACGTTTGCCCACGAGTTGGTATCCATTACCACGAGTGAAATCAGACGAATCAAACCTTAAATACTGTTTATATCGAGTATCAAAGCCTTTCATAATCTTGCATATCTGTATTAGATCGCCTGAAGATTTTCTCTTTTCTTGGTTCTCATAGGATTTGTTTCTCAGTCAGGTAGTTCGCCTCAGTACTCTCCGACGAATCACTGGTGTAGCGATTAGAGTTCCTAACCGTGACGCATTAACGGGCCGCCAAGGATCCAGCCCATATAGGTTCGAATCCTGGTTGCGGCAGTCGGTCCATAATAAACCCCAAGCTTAGGCTAGGATATATATATACTGTATATACAGAGAGTTAATGAGATGGCCTTGATTAGGGCCTCAGTTGCCCGTGCCGTCTCAGCTAATATAAAAAAAGAAATAAATTCTCGACCTTATCCTTTCTCAAGGTCGACCTCAGAAGTAATGATCCTTCAGCATAAGAAACTCAAGAAACATAAGCTTTATCCTAGCTGCTCTGCTGTCGAGAACAGCAGCCTCAGCCTGGTTCTCTCGTTCTCGAGAACAGAAGCCCAACTCTGGTTCTCTCGCTCTCGAGAAGAGCAGCTCCATCCTGATTCTCTCGTTCTCGAGATCAGTAGCTCCACCTTGGTTCTCTTTGTCTCCAGAACAGCAGCTCCAACCTGGTTCTCTCCTTCCCGAAAAGAGCAGTTTCACTATGGTTCCCTCTTTCTCGAGAACAGCAGCTTCATTCCGGCTCTCTCGTTCTCGAGAACAGCAGTTTCACCCTGGTTCTCTCGTTCTCGAGAACACGTCATCTCTCCTACAAAGGTCCCTCATTCCACGCTCAACTTGAATTTTAAACATATTTTCAGGGCAGATAGACATCAAAGGAATCAAGCTTTCTCAACTGACGAAGTTATCAGGTCACAGATGGCACGGGGTACAGTTGGCTCAGGTCACTGTTTCTTGCTCAGGTCACAGTTACTTCAGGTCGTTGTTGGCTCGGGTCACAGTTGGTTCAGGTCACATTTAACGTAGGTCACAGTTGGTTCAGGTCACTGTTTCTGGCTCAGGTCACAGTTAGTTCAGTTCGTTGTTGCCTTGGGTCACAACTGGCTCAGGTCACACCTGGCTTAGGTCACAATTGGCTCAGGTCACATCTTCTTCAGGTCACAGTTGTTTGAAGTCACATTTGACTCAGGTCACAGTTCGTTCAGGTCATATTCGGCTCTGGCCACAGATGACTGACTCGGGCCACAGATGGCTTAGGTCAGAGTCTGGTCAGGTCACTGTGACCTAGAGTCACAGCTGGCCCAGGTCACGGAGGGCTCAGGTCATAAACGATACAGGTCACAGTTAGCACAAATCACAGTTGTCTCGGGTCACAGATGGCTCAGCTTGAAGGGGCTTGGGTCACAGAGGATTTTGGCAAAATAACCTACTCCATCAACAATAGTCCCATTAGAGATAATTTGGGGTTTAGAAAAGGAATGTTACGAAATATCTTTAAGGTTTCCTCGGCTCTACATTAAAGGCAATTAAGTTTAGGATTTGAAACGAGATGATGTAGCATGGAAAGATAGTTTTAGCTCCGGAGTTAGAAAGGATGGGAACTGCGGATGGGAATAGAATGGTGGGGAAAGAGGGGAGGAAGAAGGGATAGACTATGAGGAAGATGAAGACGTGGATGGATAGATAGATAGATAGATAGATAGATTGATAGATAGATGGATAGATGGTAAGATTAGGCATGTAGTTAATATAATAAATGGACTTGAGAGAGAGAGAGAGAGAGAGAGAGAGAGAGAGAGAGAATGGTTGAAGTTGAATAAAGAGAGAAAGAGACAAAACATCGCACAGACAAAGATATTCATAAGAAAAGTCATATACAGAACCGAGCAACAAACAAACATTAATAACATAATCCCTCCACAGCTCGAACGAGTTTGTAAATCGTTTACAAAGTCATGAAACATCAGCTGGGAGTGTTGTACAAGAACCGAGATCATTCCTCTCGAGAACATACATTTCATATGTGGAAGGACATAATATGCCCTAGTGTGGAATTCTGTATGCATATCTAGGATGGACGTTCGTCCACTTCTCTCTGATCCACAGTGGAATCAAAAGTCTGTCCCACTAGCGCACTCTGCCAACCATTACTTTCTGTTTGCTTTTAAGTTGTTACTCGCTCTCAGTTTCACAGATATCATTTCTGACATTGTTTTCGTGTACTGCAAACGCGTGCTCCAGCCATTATGGTCTAGTAGACCCACAGCACGCGCCTGGCTGCTGCTTCCTACACTTATTTTGTGTGGAGACCAACCGAACGAGGATTGGCTGTTATCATACTTCCTTTTCTCGAACAGTGACAATGGGAAAATGTCTTCCTTCTTTTGTCCTTTCTTCCTTCAGCATTTCTCCCTTTGAATGTCAGATATACAAACGCCCGAAGAACTCAGATTAATGCCTATATTTTGTTTTCTTTACTTTTCATTTTCCTATTCATCCAAAAAGGCCACGACTGGGACATATCTTCGCTCATGGCATATGAATTATCATATAAAAAGATAATGTTTAACGCTCTTAGGTGATAGCTAATCACTAAAAACAAACAAAATTGAAAAGACAGAACATAATTAACAAAACTTTAAAAGTCAGCATATCCTTTATAAAACAGTGAAACGATTGTAAATAATTTACATGACACTGAAACGACAGTAAATCATTTACAAACTGAAAAGGCTTCTTCCTTGGGTGGTGTAAGTATTACCAGTATTTTTGTTTGACGTAATCCTAAGCTGTTGGAGCCACTGGCTTTGGCAACACTGTACTTTGTTAAACAGTGTTTTTGCTTGTTATTCAAAGCTACTGGTCAAGTGTTTAGCATCGTATATATCAAGTGCATAGCCATATATAATCCTGCTTTACCCATAATTCCATGCTTCTTATAGCGTAATATCAGTAAATAAATGTCACCAAATGTGTTGCCGTGGTAACGAATAACTTTGTTTACATAGTGTTGCCATAATTAGCGGATCATTTTTATCAACTTAGTGTTGTATAATAATCTTTCTTTGATTGCATTCGATTATAATTCATTACGTAAATAGATGGGCATTTCAGATTCGTATCTTTTTTTTTATTATTTAACTTCTGTGTTACCATGTTTGATTTTTATCTATAGATACTCAGTTATGCTTAAAAGATATCCTGAAGACTGTGAGAGTGGGAGAGCGAAAAACGTTCAACGTCTCATCTGATTTTTTTTCTTAATCATTTCATTGTGCGAGTTCCCGTATACTGGTCATAATCTGGATTTTAATGGTCGTTCACTTTTCATTATCATTTTCCCGGATATTATGGCACGTTATCCTCCGAAACATAATTAAAGACTTCATTTTACGCCTAATTTCACCTCACGGTGTCTACTTCACCCTTGATCTATCATACGTGGGTACTGCGTCGGCTTCAAATTAATCTCCATTATCAAGCGGCAAGTCTGAGGACAAAATGTGACTTACAATATTGTCAGTAGATCACGATCTCTGACGCCATCAGTTTTTCATTGCCCCTAAACTCTTCAGAAAGGCTTCTAAAAGTTCTAAGATCCGTCTGTCCCATTATGTTCCCGTCCCATGGAAAGGAACTTGAATTTACCTTTTGATAAGACAACTCTTTGGTTGTTGCTCCACTGGAGAGGGACTTCTGAAATCTTGTCAATATCTGTCTCACGTAATATTCTGTTCTTGAAAGACACGGTGTTTGAGGAAAAAAGTATTGTGCATTCTTCGTCTGGGTACGAATATTTGCACGTCACACAGGTATTGCATATTCCACTGAAGAGACTATGGGTCTTGCAGGGTTTCCTGGTTAATGAGTCTAAATCAACCATACATGTAGGACAAGGAAGGACTCAAGTAAGAAAATTTCATATCTAATTCATCATTGTCTTTAAGCAACTCATTTTTATTATCATACTTGCTGTGGGGTTACTACTAAGATAATATGTACTTCTGTCCTCTTATTATCATATGTTTTATCCAAATAATCATCTTTATTCATCATCACTACGGCACTCTACTTGTCAGCTTTAGTAACGTGCAGATTTCTCTGTACCTTTTTCAAATCAACGAGAACAATTTTGAAACATGCTGTACAACTGGGAAGTACGCTATTGGATATACAGCACCGGAGACAATTCTTTTACAAATACTGATATCATCTTCAGGCAGATCTTTTATATTTTCTTCCACATCGCAAAATGCCTTAGCAATTTTCCCAACACTAAGACCAGGTTATTAATAAGCTTAGATTGTATCCTACAGCCGTGACAGCAGATGTATCACGTGATCTGTCCATAAGATTCACAACAAAGTCAGGGTTAGCAATGTTTCGACCAATCACTGTTGTCAATAAGCACTTGCAAGGTATGTACGATTTAACATTCCAGATAGAAAGTCACACCCAGATCTCATTTTCTAAGAACAGTAATCATACAGCACTTCTTTATGATCCGATGTTATGGCACGCATGAAAGCTCTTCCACTTAACATGTTTTATTCCAAAAGGTTCCTTCACTTCATGTCTAGCAATGTCACTGCGTATACGTACGAGTATTGGAAATCCTCTTGAAAGCCAGATACTATATGACACCTTACCTAGTAATATCAAAATGTTGAGGTATGTTGATGATATGCTTTATTTGTTGTCCAATAATAAAGATGAAGATTTATTTCTTAACAATTTGAATTGTTCGGTAGACTCAACATGTTTCGATCCTGACACTGAGACAGACAATACATTGGCGTTCCTAAACTGTAATATTCATAGGGATGAAAATAATCTAAAATTTAGCATATATTGTAAACCCACAATGTCTGATCACATACTCACTACAACTCTACTCATCCCAGTGAATTGAAACGTTGTGTATTATCTTCAGTGTTTCTAAGAGCATTTTGCATCATGTAGTCCAACTCTATTTATATCTCTGACACTGGTTATAAATCACAGTATTCCAAACATTTCCTTAATTCAGCTTATAATTTTGCTAGAAAGTCTTTTCATAATGTTCAACCTAAAGATCCATTTGCAGCGAATGGAACCATGGAAGAGGAAGTGAGTCATAGGGTGGGGGAGGGGGAGAAAGTTCTGGGAGCGATGAAGAATATGTGGAAAGAGAGAACGTTATCTCGGAGGGCAAAAATGGTTATGTTTGAATGAATAGTAGTCCCAACAATATCATATGGTTGCGAGCCATGGGCTATAGATAGAGATGTACGAAGGAGGGTGGATATGTTGGAAATGAATTGTTTAAGGAAAATATGTGGAGTAAGATAGTTTGATCGTGTAGGTAATATAAGGGTATGAGAGATGTGTGGTAATAAAAAGAGCGTGGTTGAGAGAGCAGAAGAGGATGTATTGAAATGGTTTGGACATATGGAACGAATGAGTAATGAAAGGTTGACAAAGAGGATATATGTGTCAGAGGTGAAGAGAACAAGGAGAAGCGGGAGACCAAATTGGATTTGGAAGGATGGAGTGAAAGTGATTTTGAGCGGTCGGGGCCTGAACATGCAGGAGGGTGAAAGGCGTGCAAGGAATAGAGTGAAATGGAGTGATGTGGTATACCGGGGTCGACGTGCTGTCAACGGACTGAACTAGGGCATGTGAAGCGTCTGGGGTAAACCATAGAAAGGTCTGTGGGGCCTGGATGTGGAAAGGGAGCTGTGGTTTCAATGCAT
>JAYMFT010283551.1:0-10457 GCA_038088735.1 Panulirus argus | reverse complement strand
TATAAGTGCAGAACGCACTGTATATGTTAACCTTATGTTAGCAGAGACGGCACGGGCAGCTCAAGCCCTAATCAAAGCCTCCTCATCATCGCTATATTCCCATTCTATCGACCAACCTCTTTAGGGTTGGATGAACAGCTTGGTTAATTGTGGACTGACTGTCACAACCAGGATTCCAACGTATGCCACGCTCGACCATGGACGGAGGCCCGTGAATGCTTAACGGTCAGGAACGCTTAACCGCTACCGAGTCCGTATAATTGATAACCACAAATAGATAATTACTCCATGGGGTTCCACGTACTGTACTTCTGAGTAAATAAAAATAGGTAATTACTGCATTCAAAGTAATTTTTTTTCTCTCTTACACATGACGTCTCCATTGCTGTCTGCCGTCCTTGGTTCCCTGTCCTCCCACATCCTGCATGGGCAGCTGGCAGGGTGGAAATACGACCCTAAGGGAATTACATTTAACTAGGGCCGCAAAAAAATGGTCGGGGGTTGGGTTTGGCCAATTAGCCTACGGGGGAGGAACGCGCATCTTCAAGTCGCCATCCGTCTTTTGTCTCGTTCTTTCGAAAATAACAGAAAATGTAGAAATCTGCTAATTAGTTCCATTATTCAAATTTATTTCATTCTTCCACTACTTTTGGACTATAAAAATACAGTTTTAAATATTTTTTTTTTTTGTTTCTTGCTAAATTTAATTTTATGTCCTCTGGTTGTTCTATCTTTGCATCTTCCGAAGTTATTTTCTCTTAACGTCATCAGACTGGTATAAAAACTTAAAAGGTGTGATCAGGTCACTCATTACTCTTTTCTCTTCCGTGGTGGACAAATTCAAGGCCTCACCTAACCCTTTCCCGTACCTCAGCTCGTCAATTCTGGTACAATTTTTGTTACTGTCTTCTAGATTTTCTATATTTTATTTTTTTTTACGTGCTTTGAAAGTGCTTTGGCCTAACAAGAGAAGCAGATTTCAGTTTTTGTTCCACCGTAGGGTGTATGAGTGCTTATATTTTCTGAAGAAACGGAATTGTTTGTGGTCGAAAATATGTTTCATGTCTACCGTACTAACTATTGCTTCTTTGTTACGACAAAGTAGCAATCATTTTTAATTACTGTTACTTTCTCGTCAAATTCCACGGCACTTGTACGGAAAGGGGAGGATTATGAACCACCAACATTTACGTTGATAGCAACTTAGGGAGATAGATAGTTAGTTACGATGGAACAGAGATGTGGAGGAAAGCCAAGATAATGCCGATACCTTTTCGCCAAAAGCTGTTAAGTTATGCTCGTATATCAAGGGCTTCAACGTAAAAGATTTACTTAAGTCTGTGGGAGGAGACGTTGTGATGTTTATGATACTAGGAAAGGCTATTACTGGTGGCTCTCTCTTTAAGAGAGCCAAACTGATCAGATTGGGAGAGATTCGGAAACTGTTGAAACCAAAATAATAGTTTGGAACGGTCAAACTTCTTTGGGGAAAACTGTACTACTGCACATATTAACAGTGATTACACGTTATGAAAGTTTCAGGATGGTCGAAAGGTTTTTTTATTTTTAAGCGACTGAATTACGGGGTTGGAAGAAAGAGGTAGTCTGTGACGTAGGGGTGATACTGGCCTCTATTCCTGCAAAAATAGCCTTTGCTTTTACATTTAGCACCGCCAGAAGATAAGCGCAAGTCCTAGTCTTCCCGGGAGATAAAAATCGCAGGGTAATTTAGTAACTGCCATCAAAGTGCCAATATTAGCTTTTCGGAGAGCATCCAGACGAATAGACGCGGTGGCTAGAGATGTTTACACGAGTGTGGTCCGATGAACAAACTGGGAATGAAATAATCTTCCCCGTTGGGAGTTGGATGTCATGACGGCTTAGTGTATGAGTAGGATGGTTGATAATTTACTCACGGTCGTTAAGAAGGGAAATAATGAAGCCTTCATCCCCCCTTACCATCTTTGACGGTCGTTAAGAAGGGAAATAATGAAGCCTTCATCCCCCCTTACCATCTCTGTCGAAAAGCTGTTAGCAGGTTAGACAAAAACAAATGAAAGTAGCTGGGAGGGATGTCCTACGCTATGTGACGTCAAATTTTGCGAAGTGCTGTTTTAGTTTTTTGTGTCTAAACCTCCAACTTGATTTGAATGAAAGATATTTTCAGACTTCGTACTAAGACAGAAGACCAGTGCTGTATAGCATTTTGCTTATAGTCACTATACGGCTAAATACCCAGTCTAGACCTGTTGTTCTATTAAGCCAAAGCCTCTGAACAACATTACTGAAGAAGGCGCCAAAGTATTTCCTTGACTTCATGTTGCTACCGAATTTGTGATTCTTCGGAAGGCATGAACAACAACAAGAATCTACGTGCTAGGTACTAGCCCTTACACAGCTATCAAAAACACCCCAGTACCTTCCCTCGCAAGCTGCTGTAGCCACAAGGAACCTACACAAGTGTGACCAGCTCTTCTCTGACCCCGCTACCGGGAGGGTTGCACCGTCCTAACTTAGGAGCGCCTGCTGCAGACGACAGATGGCACCTAATTATGTTCTTACGCTTCGAATCCTGTTTTAGCGCTCATCACGAAATGACCCCGCAACACCCTTGCTGCCGCCATGGGACATAGGATCGACGATATTCTAAGTTCATGACACCGTCGCCAGACTCTCTACCTTGCCAGATTTTCCAGTACCGTTAAAGGAGTTTAACAATGACTACGGACTAAGTGGGGTAGCCTCAAATGGACATCGTCCTCAGCTTCAGCAGTAGCCTAGGTTCCTACTGGTTAAGTTCCAGCCGCCAGCCATAACCAACGCATTGTTTATACCGTCATCGATTCCGGTGACTGGATCCGTAAATGCCAAGCATCAAGAAGTGTCGTGTCTCATCTCACGCAAGCTGTGAGAACGGGGGACCTTCAATTTTTATCGCCACTTCATTCCCCATTGTGCAGACATCCTCCACAGCCTTTTTAAGAGACTGGAGAACGCTCATGCACCTTATTGAAAGGATTTCAACTGCAGCTGATGCCTGCAACATGAATAGGCAGTAAAATTTTCTCCTCACCCGACCTGCTCACTCCAACCCCTCCGCGGCTAACTCCTGCATTGCCATTCCTGCTGTTAGCTAATTATCAACAAATGGCTGGCCACTGCTTTCTTCTCTCAATGGCATTACCCAGTAGAAGGGGGGGAGGAAATACAGCACTTTCGAACAGTGAAATTCTCCCTCTCTACGCCTTCATTTGGCACCGCCATTTTCCATAAGGACGAGAGTCCCACGTCCTCACTTACAACAAGCCTATGGTAGTTCTAGAACAGTTCGTGATCGTTATGAGTCAGTACGGACATCCGCCACTTCAAAGAGGAGCTGACGAACACGATGGTTGATGCGCCTCCCTCACCACTCTCCTAAGCGCCGATTTCCAAAACACATTCTCTGTGGGATTGTTCAGTCTGTGGTTAGCAAAAATCTCGGCGATGGGGACTTGACTACCTCACCTGTAGATGACTTGTCTTTGCTCAAGTCTGACCGTGGGGACAGCATCGCCCCCTGACATTTGACTACCTGGTTGCACCTCCTTCGCCCTTGCGTGAATATTGCAAAGGACTGTTTTGAAGGACTGTGGGATGACGTGTAGTGTGTGTCTGTGTGTGGGAAAGATTATTAAAGTACAAGTACACTTGGAACGATGTCCTGTGTCGCCAGACCATAGAAGAGTTGGCCTATAAAGCCACAAAATCCTAGTTCATTATTGGAAGGAAAAACGGACATGTTTTTAAGCATTCGTGTTGTGATATGCTCCATAGGAGGTTCATTGGCATAAACCCAAGTCAGAATTTATCAAAGACTGCAGTGCCGAACCTCGCTCATGATCCCAACTTGAAGAAACATCTTGAACGAGTGAGTAAATTTGACGAGAAATAAATGAATGACAAATTACTGACATAGGAAAAATAACCTATGCAGACATATTAATAGTATTGGGACGAGGAAACAAATATATGCATACTTTTCCTAGAGAAGGAACAGAGAAGGGGGCCGAGGTAGGACTTTTTCCCTCTAAGGCTCAGTCCCCTGTTCTTGACGCTACCTCGCTAACGTGGAAAATTGAGAGTATGTATGAAAAAAAAATTTGACAAAGAATATAAAAACCACCTGCGTTTAATGGTTAGAAGCGAGAGTGAAGGATGCACGATTAATTACAAAATATCCTCATCCTAAACATGATTTCCAGTTATGGAAAACATGCAGAAATAGATGAACCTCTTCAAAGCTTGGAGAGGGTGTATTTTGGGGACAGGAAGATGTGATGGGATCTTGCAAGATGATGCAGAAAGCTTGCATTCTGTGGGAAGTACTGCCGACATCGGCAGGTGCTTTAGAAGATTATTTATGGAGTAATGACTAGATGTGTGATTGATAGTTGTGCCATTTCGATTTTTAAGAAAGTACTGGTATGTCTTACGTATAATATAAAGAAATGGAGTTTAATTATTAGCTGCTTCTAGTACTGAAATGTTTAGGTGACGAGGGATGGACTTGACGCAGTGAGGAAAAGAAAATTAAAGATTTTGAGAATGAGGTTATGAAGTTATAAAGATGTATGTATAGATGGCGCAATATGATTGTCGTTTTTTTGATCCCTAGAACGTGTTTCGTTATAAGCCAAGAGTAAAAGACTGGTAAACACTCTCACTCAACACATACATTGCAGAACCACACTGCTGGGAGGTCTCCAGAGTTATTTCCTTGCTTTTTCACCCTGTTGTTCAAAGCGACGCAAAGGCTTATCACCGAACGAGTCGTCTGTCCTAGGCTTATCGCAAATCTGGGGACAACTGTTGTTTTCAATGCCCTTAAGTCCAAGGGTCACCATCACACACCGGCGCCCCTCCACTTGTGTCCTTTTCGCTCTAGATGGCTGTGATCTCCTGACGGGTATTGGCTGTCTAACCAAGTGGTTTGAAGGTATACCAGTACTGGATATTTCAGCTGAATCCATGCCTTCCTCCGTGGATGGATTGACAAGCGTACATTCTATCGATGTCATGAACTACGTACGCCATTTCGAGTTGATTCTTACAAAGGATCTTTATCCTTGACACTACTCGTCACCACACCGCCAAGGTCCAGTTAAACTGTCGTCAGGTTATTTAGGGAAATCGTGGCTCACACCTCTATTCTTATGCTTGGGCTGACAGACTTCTGGTTCTCCCTGTCACTCAACACTTCACGTACACTAATTACACTTCGATACATACATTTTGGCAGGTGTTCTGACGAACGTCTTTTAAGAATAAATTTTTAGTTTTGCCTTCAGTTGGGTGTCTCCCTGTCTTTCCGTTAACATTTCTTAGTACAAAGTTTTGCCACGATGCGCTCGGTTAATGAAGAACATTTGAGACAAACCTATTTAAGTGAAAAAATTAATGATGTACTTTCGTGTGGACGAAACTTATGTATTATCACACGCAACTTTCATTTATAATTGATCAAGTTGATTTGGCCTTTGCGATCAGTGAACCGAGTTCACTTCTCAGTCTTAATTCCACAGACATCAGCTCAGCTACGATCAATATGATATATATATTCTTTGTAAGCCGCAGAGTGATCAATCAATGGCTCCAGTTCAGTGATATGCTGAAACATGTGATGTGGGAATTTTAAGCAAAATGCTACGAATAATAGAAATATTTATGCTTGAAGACATGAAGGCCAGGAGTTATTACAACATGAAGAGGATATCTGGCAAGAGTTGAATCCATGAAACTGGACCGAACAGAACGCCAAAGAAATGCAAACTATTTACGGTTCATATTTATTTTGAGTGACAGTAGTTTAGAGGCTGTGTGTAATTGACCCATCCCATAGAATTGAGGCGTGGGAGCCCCCAGAAGGGCAAGGCTTGAGGCAAAACATAGGTGTAAGGGTTGAGCTTTTTCAAGTGTAAGCAGACTAAAGGAATATATGTTGGGTTTATTTAAACATAAACACCAATTTGCAGACGCTAAAAAGAAAATTATATTTAGTTTAATTCAAGTAATTTTGGCCATGAAAATGCCATATATGCACTTATTTTGTAGTTTTAAAAGGGAAGAAATTACTTCCCTCCTTTTCTCTTTCTAAGGGTGGCCATGAAATGGGAAAATGGAGTAATGGTAATGAATTAGATAGGTAGTTGTTAAATAAAATAGTCCTCGCTGCCCGTTTTCTATGTGAGATCTAAACACGAGTTGGCGAAGGTCTCCCGCGGAGAGTAACCGCCCTGAGAGACGAAGGTTCATTGTTGTCATTTACTTTAATTTCTTTATTTTCTCGAAAGTTTACCAAAATAGGTATCAAAATGTCGGCTCGTCGTGCCACCCACGCTGGCAGTTGGTACACTGACTCCGGTAAGTCGGTGGGATCATTGTGGCCGAGTGTCTCTGGTGAAGTAAGGTGAGTGGGAGGAGGAGAAATGACAGAAACCCAGGGTCAACTCGCCTGGCCCCAGGAAGGAGGTCAGCTTGACCTGTTATGGCTGGGGGTCAGCGTGATGCTGGCACGGCCCGCTGGCCTCGTGCTCTGGTCTACACGTCTGTCAGAAATATGAATGCCCTCCCACTGCCCTTGGAAACATCTGGAGATAACCTGGGTCAGACTGGATCACTTTTTCGAATAACTTTCTCATTCTCGGTTTTCCCCTCGAAGTCGTTTTTAATGGTGATTGTTTAGGGTAAATGGATAAATAGGTAGTTCAAGGACACTACAATGCTAACTCTGGAGTCATGTTTTGACTGTGTGTAGCACTGGTATCCTAGTGTATGTGGGATAGAGGAAATGGAAGGTCGTGCTTTCAAGCATTGTCCTTTGTTATTATGTGAGAATTGGGACGATAGCGGGAAGGGTTATGAATATCAAGAAAAATGAAGGGCTAAGGAGTATAAATGAGGGTCAAACATATCTGGAAATCAACATAACATGCAAAAACCTCAGTCAACACCCTGTACCAGCTGATATTTGCATTACTATCAATATCATTTAAATGGTGTTTGATTAGGGTTCCATGTGCACGTGTCATTTCTGGGCACTGTGCGTGTGATACCCACAACTGCACTTCAGTGCATTAACCACTTCTGGCGAACGTATATCACCATATTGCAGGTCAAAGTTTATGCTGTTGATGTTGCTACATATCGACTATCTCTGAAAAACAAAATATATTTTGGTTATTGGCAGGTATTAGGTGAGGTTTTTATTGACACTAGATTTTTCTGTTTTGTCTGTATTTGCATGAATCACATTTTCCTTGACCTTCATAATCCTACCCACTATTATTTTTTGTATTATTATGGGATGAAAAATAATTAATTGGTTTTATGGTTTATATTATATTTACTTCACTTCCATTAAAACATAGTGATATTGTAAAATCAATATCGTGGTGCTCTTAAACTACATAATCAACAGGTAAAGTTGTAGTGTAAAGGCGAAATTTCTGTGTAGGTATACTACAGAAATAATGGAATACGAGTGACTTTGGTAATTGTTGTTACTGTAGTGTGAGGAGGACAGAAAAAGAGTTTTGGACTGTGATAAGGAGCATATTTTTAGTCAAGGGTGTTATGTGTTGATAGTTGGGATAAAAGTAGGTAACCAACATGAAGAAACCAGCAAGAGCTATATAAATTTCACGAAGCTTTCCAAAGCTGCTGAAATTTTACTTAATGTTCGATGTTATTAGTAGAAATGTGATTGTTATTTTTTATTTACATCCACTTGCTGGATATTGTGTTCACATCAGACTGCAAACAAATGCCACAGCCAGATGCTGGAAGTAGACATGTTTAGCAAACATTCTTGACCATGTGGATGTGGGCTGTAAACAATGGTATCAATGGTATATTTTCACTAATGGTATAATTTTAGAATTCATAATGAATAAAATTCTAGAATTTATGTCAGGCTTTCATAGGTTCTGCTGATTTGTAGATGTGTTCCATTTTCCCAGATCTTCACAGCCTTCTTTTTTATAAATTTTTTATCACGAGAAAATGGATTCCAATCATACTTCCTTAGTTTATTTTGCACCGTAATTTATTCCATTATATAAAAAATTCTTTTAGACTTTACTGTTGAATGGTTGCTACATTGGATTCACCTTACAGTGTTTACTGACTGGAGAAAATGTGGGGTTAAAGGAATATGTCGGGGCATGATAGAGCAGAAAACAGTTTCATAACTATATTTGGATGTTAACATTGAAAGTAAAGCAATTCATGGCTTCTAGGTGAATTTTCAGTTTTTTTTTTTTTTTATTATTATTCTTAACTATGATTGTTTCTCTACTTTTGCATTAATTAATCCTTATTTTCATTGATCTTCATATCCTTCCCCGTGTTTTTTTTTTTTTTTTTTCCCCCCGTAAAATGCATGAAAAAAATTCCTTATGTTCAGCTGCTCTTATTCTATCATTTTTGTATAACACTACCTTTTCAAAGCAAAAGCACCTTTTCTTCTTTGTGCTGTTCTGGATTTAGACTCCAGGTGTTTAGGGGTGCCTTAAATTTATCATCGGGATATTTTTTTACTTTGGTTTACAGTGGTAGTATATGTGTGGAGAGTACAAGAAGACTGTAGGAGTTTGATTGGGATCATATTATTTTATCCTTTATTAAAGAATAACTTGAAAAAAACATGACAGTGGGGAGGGTTATGAAGCACAGGGAAAATGTTGGGCATTATAAGAGACTTATATTTAGATGAAGTGAAGTTACAGAAACTTCTATCTTTTTGTAGTAATTGAAAACGATCATTTGCAATTGTTGGTTTGTTCATGTCATGTAGTGGGAGTTGCCATGAGAAGTAATTCTTAAGAACAAAGAAAACTTGAATGAGTCACAAATATTTATACACTCTCAAACTTTCTTTGTAATATCTCTGATTTTCTTACTGCTGTTTTTGTATACATTGTGTGAAGTCAGTTTTGCTTTGATTTGGATCTCTTGATTTTATTATAGCACTTTTTTTTTTTTTTTTTTTTTTTTTTTTTTTTAACATTGCATGGGCAAATAGCATACCCCAATCAAGGTCATCTTGGGTGAAAGGAGACTGTGAAAAGGGAAAGAAATTAGAAATTATTACCATAAAGGTTGCAGTATCCCATGTGGTATTTAATTGTATACTTTTGAGCTGATATTCATCCTTTGTAATGTATTGCATTGCATAATATTGAAAAAGCATTTCACATACAGAGAAGTTAAAAGCTTATTTGTATTACATAAAAACATACAGTTTTTTGTGAGTAGCTTGCATTTATAGCTGGCTTTGCGCCATGATTACATCATGGGTAGGATATTACTGAAAAAATAGTGATTTAGATCTAGCAGTTCTGCTCAAAGAGAATATGTTGTCATTATATGATTTACTCCATTGTGTAATGTGTCAGTCGGCAGTTCACTTAACTCATGAGAAACTAGAATTTGGAATGATAAAAGATTAGCAAGGAAGCAAGAGCATAAAAGGAAACATTTTAGAGAAGACTTCTTTAGTGCTAGATTATTAGGTAAGGGTTCTTTTGGGTTGGTAGTGATATTCATGTTCCAGATTGGTAAATTTTTTGTTTTTGTGGGGATTGTATTATTGTTTTTCTTCATTTACCCTTTCCCATATTGTTTCCCTCTGCTTCACTGCTATTTTCGCTGACTGTTCTTCATTAACAGTTAACTTTTACTGATTGTGAGCATGTCACCTTCACTGTTACTTTGCCAGGTAGCTAATATTTACCTTATTTTCTTCATTATTGAAATATGTTATTGTTATGTTCTTTTGCTTCCATTCATATACTGCATGGCTATGTTGATTCAGAGGAAGGTGGATTTGTTATTTTCATCTGAAAGCTTTTGAACATATGCTTTTCTATTATTTCTTTATAATTAAAGAAAGATACTTAAATTATTTTATTGTAATTAAAGAAAGACTTCCAAAGAATGAATTAAAAGAATTATTTTATGAGCAGTTTAATGAAATTTTTTTTAATGGCTTAGTTCACATGGGGGTAAGCTAGGTTTAGTTTTCAGGGACTTTTGTTGATTGCTAAAGGTGTTTCAGCCACTTTAGCTCTAAATAACCTTATATTTTCCATGATCTTTCTGCTGTCAAGTTATTTAAAGTTGTAGGATAAATAAAAAGGATCACAGGCAGGTTCTTGCATCTTAATGTATTTTCCATGTATGGTATTAGCATTTTATTTCTTATATACTGATTAAATCAGTGATTTTCGAGATTGTGCGCTCATTTGGATTTTGCAGCCTGTAGGGTCTGTGGTCATTATTTTACTGGAGAGGACATTACAAGATGAAAATTCCTCCCCTTATGTAGGGATTTCTCCAGGTGTAAATATATATATATATATATATATATATATATATATATATATATATATATATATATATATATATATATATAT
>JAYMFT010283540.1:0-10458 GCA_038088735.1 Panulirus argus | reverse complement strand
TATATATATATATATATGTGTGTGTGTGTATCAATATGACATTCTATCTGGCCTAGATTTGAATATAAGACAATACAAAACCTTCTCTTGACATTGGAGAGGATGTGAATTCTCGACCTTACAAAGATCTGTATCTTTCGTCCTTTACTTTTCAGTCTCCATCAACTTATGCAAAGCGGTACAAATAACATTGTAGACACCGTGCAAACAAAGTGTTGCCTCGGAGGGGGGGGTGGGGTGGTGGTCCCTGGATCTTTTGCTTCCACCGTAACTAAAAAAAAAAGAATGTACACGGAAAGCATCCTTCGCCGTGGGTAAAAATTATGTTTCGCCTCCCCACCCCCGTGATGCTATTCAAATTTTGAAGGGAAATAGAATAGGTTTTCTTTTAATTTGCATAGTAATATTGCATCCTCGTAGCATAAAGGGAAGTTCTGTGTCACTTCAAGGCTCTTAAAGTTAAGGGGTTTTGAGGGAAAGATGTCGGGGATAGAGCATACGCGTGATCGTCGGGAATAGGAGCGTAGGTACTGTAAGAAATATCTTTTGGTATACTACTAAATTTTCAGGTAATCAGGTTTTGCAATAATGACACACATGCGTTCAGTGAGCGAAACGTGACGGGGTTAATGACCTGGGGAAAATGTGTCGGATGCAGAGAGACAGAATGCAGATTCGTGGATGCAGAGTGACGGGTGCGGGCAGATTGACGGGTGAAAAGTGACGGGTGCAAAATGACGACCGAAGAATGACGGATGAGTGGTGAGGGGTGAAAGGTGATAATAAGATTTGGACGGATGATGCCACACTGGTCTGCTAAAAGCGATGATTGAAAAGTAATTCGTGATTCGCAACGGAGTCAGAGCGTCAAATCAGGTCAGGTCAGGTCAGGTCGGGTAATCGAGGCTGCTACGTGACCTAGATAACGCAGACTTCAAAACTGGGTCCCCTGGCGGTGGAATCTACAATGTAAATCCTGAACTGAAATGAAAGTTGGGCAAACATTTCGTGAAATATCGTATTGGGAAAAGCATAACTTAAACCCGTGAGAATCTTCAGTGATAATCAAGTTTTACACCTCCTTCTTCTTCTTCTTCTTCTTCTTCGTGGCAGCCAGCCATGAAGAACGTTTCTGAAGAGGAACGTTTCTGAAGAAGAACGTTTCTGAAAAAGAACGTTTCTGAAGAAGAACGTTTCTGAAGAAGAACGTTTCTGAAAAAGAACGTTTCTGAAGAACGTTTTTCTGTAGAACGTTTCTGAAGAAGAACGTTTCTGAAGAACGTTTCTGAAGAAGAACGTTTCTGAAGAAGAACGTTTCTGAAGAATGTTTCTGAAGAAGAACGTTTCTGAAAAAGAACGTGTCTGAAGAAAAACGTTTCTGAAGAACGTTTTCTGTAGAACGTTTCTGAAGAAGAACGTTTCTGAAGAAGAACGTTTCTAAAGAAGAAAACGTTGTTCCCAGTCGTGTAATCAATTGGTTGTAGTCTTCCTTCTGCTGTCTCCATCTGCGTAGCCTCGGTCGGCAATAGATGCTATGATATCCCAAGGTACAGTTATCAAATGCTTCGTAGGGAGGTGTCGCATGTCAGCGGAGGCTGACGGGGGAATGAGCCAACCCCCCCCCCCTCCTCCGCCCTCATCAAATTGTTACTTACGTCTGTCGGTCGGAGGCGTGTCATAGAATCCACGCCGTCGGCGCTGGTGAGATGTGGAGGCTGTAAAATCTCCGAAGGCGGCGACTTTTTTCACACGCTAGCTCCCTGGATATTGCTGCCAGAGAGAGAGAGAGAGAGAAAGAGATTTTTCCTATGCTTGATGATTAGGATTATAATAATATCTTTTTCTTGAAATTCTACAGCATGAAGAGTTTCATATCAAGTCTCGTCTTTTGAGACGGAGCGAGACTAAAGATTTCTGCGTGTTTATACATTGTTTTCAGTTGTCTACATTTACATTTCAACAATCTGCAACTAAGTCACTTCAGCACTTTGCAACCAAGCCACACGTCTAATCTGGTCAACATGCTATTCTCATTTCATTTAATTGTCGTGATAAACTAGTTTCTAGCAATAACTAGAACTACTCGTGTGTCTAGAGTGACGATAGTTATGTGACATGACAGTAAACACGTCATTCAAACCTGTAAAAAGTGGGATCCCACAATGGCTTTTCGAGGCATTGTTACTCTGTGTGTCCCGACAGCAACCGACCCAAGACGCCCTCTGCATCACAACACGACTCCCGTTTTAACTTAACCAGTAGGAGGTCTACCAGTAGGGGTTCTTCATTAATATGACGCCCGCTAAGACCCTATGATATCACAGCTTACGGGATGGCGTATAGGTGGCCTTTCAACTTACGTGCCACGCGTTGTGGTGAAGTGATGGAGAGAGGGGGTGTCCCTGAAGATCTATTCACTTACGAGTCTGCCAAGTACAGGGTCGGTCCAATTCAATTATGTGACGACCAAATAGATACGTTAATTAGTCGAAGTCGAGAAGGAATCCTATTGTTACGAATAACCAATTTATCAGCTGTGTGGAGACACAGGATACACCATCGATTTCTCTCGCCATCACCGCCTGCTTGATTGTGTGTACCGTGTTCATCCTGCGAGCGGTGATACAGAGAGGGATTACAGAAGTTAGAAAAAAATGTCTTTGCCAGATCCTACAGAGAGAGAGCAGTCGATCATGATATGAATAGCTACAAAGTTGGTTCGTTACATGAGCTTACACCAGGTCCCTCCTTTCCTTACTTATAGCCTCCGTCTAGGACCCCCGACTGTTCTATAGAATATGAGTTTCCTCAAGATCTACGGCGCCTTCTGCAGTGAGCGCTGACGCAGGAGGAGAAGAGGAGGAGGAGGAGGAGGAGGAGGGTCGTCACAGGGCCACTGCCCTATGAAGAACGCAGATTAAAGGCTGATAAGGTCGTCGAGCACGAAGTACGACCCTTTAAGGACGGTGGTCCGTCCCTTATGTACGAGGCCTTGGCACTACAAAGGCCAAGCCACAGTACCAAAGGGTCATTCTGTCATAGACAAGAGATCATTATATCACATGTTCCCCGTCACCTCACTGACTCCACCGCCTTATAATCTTCTCGCGTCACAAAGCTTTTGTTGTCCTTTTTTTTTCTCTCTTTTTTTTTTTTGCCTCCGCTGTCATTGTACACGAAACCTTTTCCCGTCACACGGGCTTCCCAAGCCAAACAAAAACTTCCCACGTTACGCAAGTTTCCAATGCCCACAGAAAAACTTCCCACGCCGCAGAAGTTTCCCACGCCACACACACGCACACACAAAAGCGCTTCACACGTCACACGTGAGCTGAAGAGTGTAGAGTGTGCTCATTAGCATAAGAGTGAATAGAGTCAGACGAGGAATCATCTACAGAGAGAAGAGAAAGAGAGCAGGCGACAAGATAGAACCCTGAGGAACACCACTTTTCAGGATCACCACAACTATTGTCTTTCACTCGGGTACCTTGATATAGCTTCGCCAATATATCTTGGTGACTGGGAAGGCAAGAACATATCTGTAGAAAGGACTGGTGAGGAGACCTCCTCCAGAATTCCTGAAAATTAAAGTCACTAATGGAGAATAAGTTATACCAAAAAGTATGGGGGCTTCTGTCTAAAGACCTCTTCTCTCTTAGTCAACATACAGTTATGTTAATCTTGAAAAAAAAAGAACTAACCCGCTTCATTTTCATCTCTTTTCACGTCATTTTTCTCTCCTGGTTACAGTCGGAGAGCCTACTAAACCTCCTTTTTTTTCCCCTTCCATAAGAATTATATTTCCCCATTTGCCCCCGGAGGGTTTTCCTGATGCCTTGCCGTCTCCTCCTAGACGGTGCTTCGCCGAGCCGTGCCGTTCTCTTGCCAGCCCCGTCGGTAGCACCAGCGCCGCCGCCCCAGCAGAGCTAGCAGCACCCAGTACCCTTTCAGCACTTTATCTTCCTGGGGGCGTTTTCCTCGCTCTGGGAGGGCCTCCCGACCCCACCCGACAATAACCTAGTTTACGACCTCAACGACGTAGGATATCACCCAATCTCTATAAAAGCCAACAGCGCCTTTTTACCTCCCTGTATTTTGTCTCAGGGTGTATATAATCTTTCCCATATACAAACGAGAGCTGAACATATTGATCATTTAGTGACCTGGTGGATGGATCTTGATGCGAGTTCTCGTAGATTCCATGAGATTTTCATGGCTAGTTCTTGAGGTCACTGGTCGAGCATGTTCGATGCCACTGTGTGTGTGTGTGTGAGTCGAGACACATGAGACGACTGACTATCCTCTTCCTGGATATCCCAGCTCTTCGTGTCCCTGATGGGGACATGGGATGCGTTTTGTGACAGCATTAGGTCATCCTAGACGATGAAGGTGCTGTGTATAAACCATCCATCCCCTGAACATGTTTCTTGTATTCTTTTCTAGTCTATCTATTTCTTGTGATTCTAATTATGGACAGTTGATAGAACCCTTCGTCTTTCATCGTTCTACCTTCTTCTACCATTGTGTTCTACTCGTCAGCAGGTCAAGGCTCTCAGATTCTAACTCTCGGATATGTTTCTCTATCTACAGCGTTTCCCCTCTCCATGTCGTAAAATCTTTCCACCTCCCTTCGGATCACCTATCACAGATTTCCTCTTTCCTCCCTCCGGGTCTCATGCCCTCATATCTCTCTTCTGTCACATCATTCAGTAGGACTTCTCCCTCATATTATATGTCCTACTCATTTTCTCTCGTCTTTGCCCTGTTACCCTAGGGAATATCATTTCCTCTCTTGCTTTAACTAAACTATCTTCGTTGTTTTAATCTTATCTTTCTTCTTCTTCTTCTTCTTCTTCTTCTTCACATTTCTCTAACAGTTTCCTATCTTTTCCTTTCAACCACCGTGTTTGTAGATCAAACAGACTTACACTCTCTGTATCAGCTTCCTGACTATCATTTTTTTTTTTCAGCTTTATGTCTGGCATATTTATGAGGAGCCTTTTGTCGTTGTTAAAAATTGCTTTATCCATAACACATCTAGTGCTCACTCTTTCATTACGGTCTCGATCGCAAGGTACAACATGTAAATCTAGAGTGGGAAATTGCATTTTATCCTATGACTGTTCTCCAGTCTGTGTGTGTGTGTGTGTGTGTGTGTGTGTGTGTGTGTGTGTGTGTGTGTTTAAAGTAGTGAGAGGCGTTAGTTGCCACTCCTTTCTCAATTAAATTATTTTCAGTTAATGTGTCGACCTAGAAAAAGCTACTGTTGGCTTTTTTGTGTATCCTCGGCTTCTGGTGCTGTGTACTGAGAGAAGAGCAGTAGTAGTAGTAGCATCTGCAGTAGTAGTAGTAGTAGTAGTAGTAGCAGTAGTAGTAGTAGTAGTAGAAGTAACAGTAGTTGTAGTAGTAGTACTAGTAATAGTAGTAGTAGTAGTAGAAGTAGTAGTAGTAGCAGTGGTTGTAGTAGTAGTAGTAGTAGTAGTAACAGTAGTAGCAGTAGTACTTTTTTTTCGGGAAGATATTGCTTCAGAGGTTAAGATTAAACTTCTACTTACAATAGGAAAGAGAGCGCAACATTTACGCAAGTCTCTGAAATGTAAAATATATCAAAATACTCAACTTGATAGAAGCAAAAGTATGTCAGTCCCAGTGTTATTGTCATGTCCTCTGTATTTACGTGTTTGCAACACACCTGTACATCGTAATCATCACAGTGTTGTTCTTGTTACTGCTGCACACATTCAGAGTTAGCTCTTAATTGAGCTGGTGTTCTGTAAAGAAAAACATATTCGAGAGAGAAAAAGAAAAATGAAAATGAATCTATTTTGTGATTATTGTTTGCAACGGCACACGACACACGCACACACACACACACACACCAGGTCGTGTTAAGCATACAGTGAACGATTTACAGCATACAGCAGACTGCAATGCATACAGCATAAGGTATACAGCATACAGCAGACTATACACAGAATACAGTAGACAGTCCTAGCCATACAGGAGACCGTCTACGACAAAGAGCAGACCCTTCACGGAGGACGGCAGACCCAAGCAACCATCGGGTCGCTGGCAAGGGGCACCCGATGTACTCTCTTCTCAAAAGACCTGACGAACAGTCTTTGTAATTCTTAGAGATCTGACTCACCTGATTGTTACTGACTCTCAAGGTTCAAATCACCTTCCGTAGCAGACGATGCTGGTGATGGTCATCATCATGAAATATTAACGTCACACAAAGTACCGTTTATCCCGTAGTAGGCGCCGAAGGCAAATATGCTTGAAATGCAACACTTATATGGAAGTGGGAACCTCTCTTTCATATACCCCGTCGGTACAGGGGAAGAATTCCCGCCTGTCGCTACTTGGTTGGCGCCTGCCAGGTGGGTAAAGAAGCAGCGAAACACCTTGTCTCTTAGCGCCGTGAAATATGAGGAGTCTGGGGAAAGCCCGAGACGAATGGTACTCACAAAATATTTCTGCGACGCGTTTTGTAAGACTTAAAGCGACACTCGAAGCTCTCGTTGCTGATTCTGCTACAGCACCTTTTGATAGCTATCATACCTCTAGCAGGACATATTGTGTGTACCCTGTTATATACACACCGACTGCCTTTGCTCCTTTTATAGTAAATAGGGAGACATGACGCTCACGAATAGGGAAACCAGATTTACCTAAAGCGTCAGTGATTAGTACTGAGAGTGATTATCCACACAAACCTTTCATTACATCAGTCTGATTGAAAAGATTATGTTTTTTGATAGTTTTCTTTATTTCACTGAAGCCAGTAATACACGTTCTCTTGCCTGATGTTGTTGACTACATGTAATTCCTGGCACCGTATGCCAACGTCATGAGTACATATGACTGACATACACGATAGAGTTGTTCTAGTATTGACTACTGTGTTGGACACGTTAATCTAATAGGCTCCGTCCAATGGGAATGTCATGATCAGATTAAAAAGGTTATTAATACCTCTCTAATGCGTTTTTCCAACTCATTACTTCGTAATTACCTTTGAAAGATGATATAAATGCATTATTTGCCTGTCTTTGATATCACGTTATATAAAGGATTTGAGGATTCCAACCGTGATGGATTAGCTGCTCATACTTCCATGTGAAGCGGACTAGTTAATTTTCAATATGGGGATATGATAGAGAAGTTAGTTAGAATACTATTGCTATCAATGGAACTCTATTCTGTGTCTCTGTTTGCGTGTGATGTTGATATACAGAGACTTCATAAACTTACTTTCAGATGAATTAATTTCCTTTCTATAATAAACTGTTGTACTTTTTCAATCATCTCTTTCCTAACTCTCTGCTTAATTTTCCTAGTGACATCTCGTAATATTCATGTAAGACCTGTTCTGGACGTCTTTTTAATTATCATCAAAGTAATAGATTATTAGCATTACTATCATAAATAGTTATAATCATTAATCTATGATCATTATGATTATCATTAACGTTATTGTTATCCTCATTAGCATGTAATGCTTATCAAGATGATATACACGGCAAAATGTCGGGACACATATGGATTAGACTTCCATGGCAATCTTAATAATTTCTATCAGTCCTCTATATTTCCACATATTTATCTGACTATATGTAAATGAATTCATTTCAGTTCCAATCTATATTCATAGACTGCAGGCGATGCAGTTTGTATCTAGAGTATCTATATCAGTGCGAGCTATAAGGTGACATAAGTTAATGAAAACCTTTAGTTAAGAAAGTCTTTGAGGCGTCTGTACTTACCCGGATAGGGTTTGCTGTGCCAGTAGACTCGAGGCGTTACTGAACCTCCCACCGCGTTCTTGGAGTCCAGAGCCCCTTGAGGAGATAGATGGTGCTCTACGACCCCCCCCCCCCTCCCTCGCTATTATGACCTGACCTGTGACCTCTCCTGACCCCTAGGGACGAGGACAAAGACCGGGGCCATTATGCTTAAGAGTCGTACTCTCCCCTTGCTCGAGGGGCACATTGTTGTATTGAAGGGATTGCTTAAAGAGAGTTTATACTCCTGCTAGAGTTGAGATGAGATGGTCTCCTGAGAGCAAGACTAATCCAGTTAACTCCACTATTGTGAGATGTCTCATACCTCATCTTCATCTCTTGGGGATTTACACTATATCGTGCCTCAAAGGGCATACTTGTCACATTTCCTGAGTATTCATTAGCACCCTGAGGACATCATTAGCACCCTGAGGACATCATTAGCACCCCGAGGACATCATTAGCACCCTGAGGACATCACTAGCACCCTGAGGACATCATTAGCACCCTGAGGACATCATTAGCACCCTGAGGACATCATTAGCACCCTGAGGACATCATTAGCACCCCGAGGACATTATTAGCACCCTGAGGACATCACTAACACCCTGAGGACATCATTAGCACCCTAAGGACATCATTAGCACTCTGAGGACATAACAATCTTCTTTGGAAGCACTCTGATTTCATGGGCACCCATTATAGTGACTGACAAAGAAGCAATTGGTATTCAACCCACGTCCTGTATAGTAGTCTACCGCCGGACATGGTGATACAACTCAGAGAACATCTGAGAACGAGGTCACATCACAATACGTGATTAGGGTTCTTAGTGAACAGCATTACCCACTCATCCACGGGAGTGCCTGAAGTCAGGCTGGCATACGGTTCGAGATCTGGGCGAAGCAGTCGGCCCCTCAGTTCACCCAACTGTTCATCCTTCACCCCTCGAGCTTTTTGGTCGATAATCTGGTCTACCTGGCTTAGGCTAGGGTATGCATATAGGTGTAAAACCTTGACCAGGTCGTTCAATTGCCCGTGCAGTGCTTCCGTTGCGTCAGCGGCAGAAGGAGGGTATGTAGTCCATGTCAAAACTAAGCAGTCATAGAATATCCTTCAGAATTATGCTGTCAACTCGGGGCAATTGCTCAAATTGCATCAACTCGGCTTGTCTCTAACTTCCAGCGACGTATCCGACCATGAATTGAAATGTACATAAGCGGTGCATTTCAGCAACTGGTTCGTTTAGAATGTATTTTACTGCAGGAATTGTGTCATTTGTTTTTTCTTCATCTTCTCCAGGGCACACCAGTGATGGAGAGAAAGTTATTCTACAAATGAAATTGATATGTTTTAAACTGCAGAGATATGTTGTGCTCTGTGTGTGTGTGTGTGTGTGTGGGATTACAATCTTGTAGGTACAGAGCCCCATGTCTTGAAATTTCTATACCATCAAGTATGGTGATATACCCGCGAGCACCTCTGTCTCGCACTGTGAACTCCACATACGTACGTGTACAACTGTTCGTCTTCTCTTTCGCCTTTCGTAAAGGAGATATTTGACTGGCAGACTCGCTCTCACCTTCATGGGACACCTGGCCCTAAATTTAAGCAGCTCTTTGGTCACTCTCCAGATGGACGCTACAAATATCCCGAGAACACGAAGAATTTCCGTCAGGTTCCTTCGGGGGAATATCTTGCAAGTTCCTCTCCTTTTGCGGCTAGACATCCGTCTGTCATATACTTCTTGTGTCTTCAGCTTAAGCCGTTGCGAGAGACAGCGCTTGAGGGGGCTGGAGAGGGGGGACGGGGGACTTAGACGTTAAGAAATCATTCTCTTGTCATATTTCTTTAGGATGTTTTCTGAACGTAAAACAAAAAAATCATTGCGTACTAAGGTTCAGTGTTGAACCTATCATATGAAGTGAGAATGAGATGACTTGATGCTAATTCTATGAGTGAGTGATTTGATAACTAAAGTGATTCTTCTTTTCAATAGAATTAACTGATTAAAAGTATTAGGATCTGTACTTCTGATAGGCTTTTTTCGGAGATCAGGTCAAGCAAATGTAAAGGTTGATAACACTCTTAGATAAAGAGATTAATTTCATATAGAAGTAAAAGTAAAAAATTCTCTTTGTGAAATATTTTGATCTCCTGAGCATTACACGTCAGTGAACAGGGACTCATTGGGATGTTAAGAAGCCTCAGTATCCCAAGCTGGGAAGGGATGTTGGCAAGCTTCGACGCCTCGTACTTTTAAGATTCAAGCTGGGGGTATTTAACGATGTCGATGCGTCACGCCAAGGATTTTCATGGGTTTCGACACTTCAGGCTTAAAGCGTTCGGGGCTTCGATGAGTCATGAAGTGTTCATACTCTTCGTCACTTCAGAGTAAAAGTGTTTACAGGTTTACAGGCTACAAGCTAAGAGCGTTTGCAAACTCCGACACCTCAGGTAGAAAGTGTTTACAAGCTTCGATAAATTTCAGTCGAAAATGTATACAAGCTTCGGACCCCAGGGTTCAACATTTCCGATTCAAAGTGTAGACAAGCGTCGCCACTTCGGGTTAAATCTTTACAAGCTTCGATATCTCAGGTTAAAAATCTTTACAAGCTTCGATACTTCAGGTTAAAAATCTTTACAAGCTTCGATACTTCAGGTTAAAAAT
>JAYMFT010283529.1:0-10458 GCA_038088735.1 Panulirus argus | reverse complement strand
TTGGCGACAGTACAGACCCTTGAGGGACACCGCAGTTGATGGAGAAAAGGGGGGAGGCTGATCCATCAACAACCACATGTCGTGCGGGATGACCCCGGTGCTTACATGGGCGGCAGATGTTGTTAAGAGCAGGCGGGTTCGGTGCGGACATTGTGCCGTCTCTGACGGGGAATGAATTTGTTTTCTCGAATTTCAAGAACCGCCGAACACCTAACTGAACCACAAGGCGAGGCCTCGGTCGCAAAGTCTCGCATTTTGAATCCAGCCATCTGTCTCTTATATCATTGAGGAGGTTTGCTCGTGTAAGGGATGACACTATAAGAAACGCGTGGCAGAGAACTGCCTGATTTAAAGAAGTGACCAGAGTGTGCCGGAGCGCTTCGAAGAATGTATGGACGGGAGCCAACAGAGACTGACTCAGGGAGTGTGTGTGCCATCGGTGGCAGGGGAAGGGTGGGGTGGGGGGGGGTCAAGAAGAAAATGGATGGCTGGAGGGAAAGAGGCCATGGCGTACAGGGGCCTAACGCTCAGGAGGATGAGATTCGTGTATGGGCGAGAGAGAATTGAAGCAATGTGGTAATTGGAGGCAGTGGGTTGAACCAGGGCATTTAAGGCGGTCAGAAATGTTTTTTGGGGGCTTTTTTGGGGGCTTTTCTGTGGATAGGGGTAAAGATAAGGAAGGCTCTGGCTTCGGTGATTTGTACATACCTGTTTTACGGTGGATGTGAGTCAATGAGGCCATTCTTCGTGTATTCCTGGCGCTACCTTACTGAAGCGGGAGAAACAAATGTGATAATGGGGCTCGGCCTCTTCAGCTCCCAGTACCTCAGACTTGCCTGTTTACAGGTATTCAAATACGCGATCTATCACCCTTAGAAAGACGGGTAACACCCTTACCCAGATGCCGAACACCCTTCACCACACGGATAACGGAAGATTTCACGAGACCGAACTGAAAACTAAGCACCACAGATCCAGAATACGACTCATTGGTTCGAAACTCTGAAACTCAAATGAAAAGACGTGGTTCATGCATCGTGAACCTCAACTGATGCCATGTTTCGAACCTCATGACCCATGGCATGGTTCATGAGTCGTGAGTCATGAACCACAGGCGTTACCATGGGATGAACCTAATGAACCATGACGTGTTGAGAAACGCTATAATTACTCGTCTGGAACCACAGAAATTATACCAGGAAATATAACCTGAGAATCTCAACCACAAGACTCACTATAACCACCGGCTGAGTCATTCATGTCCTGAATTACGTGTTGTGTCCTGGGTTACAATGTTCACGTGTCTTGGATTTCAAAAAGTACGTCATGTGTCCTGGACCACTACAAATAGGATATGTGTCCTGGACTACAAAGCGTTGTGTGGTCTGGAGAAAGACAGGTCAGCATATCCAACGGCACAGGCACTATAGTCAGCTCAGAAAAGATGGTAATTAGAGAACCTGTGGTAAAGGCTCGAATTGCAGCACACGTCTTGAACTGTGGCAGTCATGCTGGACATACAGCACCGCACAGACTGTAACATCTTCCTGTGATACAAAAATGCTGGCACTTGTTCTGGAGACGAATTCCATTAATAACCTTGGCCAGCAGCGATTGTTTCATACCTTGCGGCTTACAAGAATTACAGTACACACTGTACCGCGTATCTTACTGATTTCAGGAAGATACGACTTCCAAACCGCCTATATCGAGCGGGTAAACTGACCTAATATCACGTGGCAGTTCGTAGCGACCGTTCGCAACCTCACATAACAACTCACAACAACCCCAAACATCAGACGTATGTTACAACCTCACATGGCAACTCGTATTGACGTCTTTTACCAAGACATCACAATAAGCCACATGGCGACGCCTGTCAACCAGATCAGGTTACCTGGCAATACTGTTGAACGATTCAACCCTCACTTTACTCCCAAAAGAATGCCACACGGCAACTTAAACCTCACTTGGCACGTAATACATACACCTCGCACTTACTCCAAGTGTATTCTGTAAGCTGCGGCTGTGGTGCAGTTCCTGGTGTGTCCAGACCACGACGTCCTTAGCTCGATCACAAGAGCCGGCGGCAGCGGAGAGCTGACCTCAGCGACAGAGGATATGCGTCGTCTCTCGGGTCTTCATCAGCCCCTCTCCACCTGCCGTTGTGTGACCTGACGACACAACAACACGCATCTCTCTCTCTCTCTCTCTCTCTCTCTCTCTCTCTCCCCAGGTAGCAGGTGGCAGGCAGCCACTGACTGGGGAAGTACTTTCCGCCCAAGTATCGGGAAGGTTAGCGACGGTAGTTACTTAAACCAGCAATACAGTGTCTGTCAAATTTCCCTCCTTGGCTCAGGTATCTGTTTTACCTTTCACCCTCACCCACACGGAAGCTATGGACTGTCATTCCACAAACATACATTCTCTAAGTCTCACGCATAACACATAACAACACGCAACTCGCACGAATTGTATTTTGCAATGCTAGATTTCTCTGCCGTGCGTGCGACGTGCTAGCTGGACCTGAATGCGAAATCTTGTCTTAGGTAGGGAGGTAGGTAGATAGGGGAGATAAGTAGGAAGGTATTCATTCTCTCTCAAGACACAGGTAAGAGCGGGTAGTGTGGGTGTCATGACCCCGTCCGAGGCAACACTGACAACACAAAGATCAGTTGTTGTTTTGTGTTGTTATTTCCAACCAACACACTGACAACATCTTATGGAGTTGGATGACCCACTGACATCTTATGGATATGGACGACTTAGCAAACAAATGAAATGTTTGTTTTGTTTTGCTTGGGACGATACCCCCCCCCCCTCCACGTCCAGTGTGGAGGATGTTTGGTGACGCTGGGACAACCTCCGGCATGTGGAAGCGGCGCCCTCGCCGCCCTCCCTCCCTCACATGATGCCACCAGGCGCATGGAGGAACCTCTCCTGCAAGGCCACCACCACGGCCTAATACAGCTCTCCGCCGACTATGGCCACTCTTAGTCACCCTGGCCACCCCTGACTATTCCAAGCCACCCTGGCCGCCCCTGGCCACTCCTAGCCGCCCTTGGCCACCCCTAGGTAACCCTGGCTACCCCTGGCCACTCCTAGCCCTCCCTAGCCATCTCTGACCACACCTGGCCACTCACGCCACCCCTGGCTGTGGTATCAAGAGGCAAACACTTATGACAACTTGTAGGGTGGGGTCACCAGCCTGGGTCAACACAGGTGGTCACCACAACTTACTTCCCTTCATAAAATAACCAGGGAGTAACCACTTTGCCCTGCACCTTCTTGTTTATATTTGAGCAAGTTATATCTTCCCTCCCCTAAACTGTTCTCTTATTGTTGGGGTGAATCATATCTTTGTATCTTACACAACTATTCTGGGTTAGTTAGGTCTGCGTTGTTCTACAACTAGGTTCTCATGATATGTGGATCATACATCCTCATACTGTACGCTCTTGCCATTATAGTATACTGGATCTTATTTCCAGCGTCATATGACCTTGTGAGGGTCTTCTGTCAGATCAGCGACCAACCTGACTCATCACACATTCTTTCATCACAGTTTTGCTTCACCTCATCACACACCCTTGTCTTAATATGCCAACTAAAGGCTAATCGCACCCCACCATACTCGTACGCTACTGTATTGATTTTCTCTTAAATAACCTGTATCTCTACCCTAGCAGTATACTAGATCATACCCATCCTAAACCCTTTTACAGAGAGCATACTCGATCATTAGTATAATCATCTGCAGAGTATACCCAGACAGCATGACCTGGAGGGGAAAGCGACCACATGGCCCCTCTTCAGCTAGGTCCCCGACCCTGCACGTTGCACCTTGCATCCCCCGGACCCCATCTGTCCTCCTTCAGTAACTATCAGCATATTTTCCGTCCAAATGAACTGAGATTTTCCAGGTTTGTTTTGACTCGCCCGTCCGTCCGTCCGATCGTCTAGTAGTGACGCGTGGAGCACGTGTTGCTCAGGTGGGGGTTTGTTTACATTCAGTCGACTGGTTGAATTGCCAGGACTTCCTCATACCAGCTGGCGTCAGTCTCGGGTGTCCTGGCGGCAGAATGGCAGCGACACAGTACCTGCTACGATGGCAGGATGGCAGCGTTGGCAGGAGGATGCAGGATGGCAGCAGCACGATAGCGAGTACGATAGCAGGATGACAGAGATGGCAATAAGATGGCAGCGGCGGCGGGATAGGATGGCGTCAAACCAGTCGTCAGGCCGACACGCGCTCGCCAGGGATGGCATTCATCGCAGACTCGCGACCAGGAAATTGAACCGCGGTGATAAAAGTGGTACAGAAGAAGGGGGGGGGGAGATATATGGAAGGGGGGCCGGGTGGGGGGAACCCCAGGGTGGGGAGCATGTTTTCAGTACATTTGGCGGGGGGACCCCAAGGTGGGTTAAATGTTATGAACGCTGCTGCAGGTGGCGGTGGTGGTGGTGGTGGGGGGGTTATCAGTTCTGTTGTGGAAGATGAAACCAACATAAACAAATCTTCTGCAGTGACTCTAATAAGGATAACATCCGACAATATAAACATAAAAAAGGTAAGAAAAGGCGTCTTCAGTGAGCCGCAGCGTCTTGGGCCAGACGCTGACAGTCTGGGGCATGATGACAGGTCATTTCAACACGAGATCCGCACCAGGAAAAGCCTGGACAGATCCTGGCACCTCCAGAGAACCAAAACTGCAGCTGGTCAGAGCCATGATGTCACGTGTCCAAACGTACTCGCCTGTGCCATCGTTCCTCGCTTGTAAATCACGCGTGTTTGAAGTTACAGAGGATACAAGATATGAATATACGATTCGTCACAAATATAGAATATCCCTCTACTGAAAATACGTACAACAACGCGAACGACTAAAGACTGAACCAGTCGGTTCATACCATAGAGGAGCAGCCAAGAAAGTATGGCAGAGACTTAAGGCAACGATAATGCAAACTACAGACACATCAAGGATCTGGTCAACAGTAGAAACATGGAACACCCTTAGTTCCCTCGAAGCCTCAAGGCACTCAGGAGGCTCCAGTCATCCGTCGATGTCCACAATGAACAATGTTTAGCTTAGGGTAGTGAATCTCATTCAGAGGAGTTAAGATACAAAATAGCTACGTACACACCTCCAGTCTGCTTGGGTACATGAATAAGGCAGCAAAAACACACTTGCAGATAATCCGGCACTTGCATCAGTACACCAACACACACTTCAGTCTTCTCTTCCATTTCAAACTATCCCTTCCCGTCCCACCTCTCCTTCCTCTCCTTTAACCTCCCTATTAAAGGACATGCTGGGAAGCACCCCAGGGTGGGGAGCATGTTATCATCACTGCTGAGAAGGGATCCCTGGGCGATGGAGTGTTATCAAAGCCACAAACACTCGCTGGTCCTGTGTTTCAGGGAAATAGAATCGTCACTTTGGTCGGGGGAGCTGGGGAGTATCGGTCTGATAGAGGGAGCACTGGGGTGCCCCTGAGGTGGCTGTGGCAAAGGGGAGACTGGGGCAACACTAGGGTGGGTATAGTGGTAGACCCCTTGGATAGGAGGAGGTTTGGGGAGATGGCGGTTCTCCTGGAGTAAGTGAAGTGAGGGGAGAACGAGTCCTCTGGGTGAGATAAATGAAGGGATTTAGGAACCACGAGTGTACACGCGAGCAACAAGTTCTGAAGGGCCACGAGGAGGTCATACACCAGAGGACAGCAACAGCGTCCGCAGGTCATAATCTCATCCGTGCCAGAATTAGCCTCAACAAACTGCGAGAGAAAAAGGAACACTTACCTACCTACCTGCCTACCAACCTGCCTGCCCATTTGCCTACCTATCACCTATCAGCCTGCCTACCTACCTACCTACCTACCTACTTACCACGAGGTTTCATCAGACTGGCAAGACCAGCGGGAGTAATAAACTGTCATGGCAGTTTTACAGGAAGGCGTGAAAATGAAACTCCCAAGTGTGCGCAGAGCGGGGCTTTCTTTCCTCTGAGGCGCATGATTCCTGAAATGGAAAAGATTTGTTGTTGAGTTTTAAGAAAATTAATCTAGATGTCTGTTTCTTCCTTTAGAAACTGGCGTGTCTGGTGATCATAAACATGACTGAAGCATTTGCCCGGCCTTGACCTGACCTTGCAGGATGACTTCACAGTGAAATCAGCTGTTGGCAGGCCATCACAACCTTCCACAACGCTATACGTGACATCTTTCTTGTATTTAGGTACGTTGCCTCTGGGTCCTCTTCTTTATCATGTGACACCGTTATTGTAGTGGCTCAATCTCTATTGGAGATGACAATAGTTTTGTGTTGTGTCTTCGATATGATTTAGCACCAGCAGGGTAACCCGACACTACAAGAGGAAAATATGGCTGTCATAAAACACCATTTATACCAAAATGGCCTTTTATTGGCTTTAAATGGCCTGAAGGCCGAGTGTTGAAAACTTGCCGTGTGTGGTCACTTGTGAGATATCATGAAGGCGTTCGTAAACTGAGCCTTGAAAGGTGGCATTTAGTGGCCTCTGAGGCACCCGTGGCTCCAGCCTTGGATCATTTGGTCTGGCTAACATAGCGTGAGGCTGCTGGCTCGCCTCTTGTGACTGAGCGTAGTGAACTAAGTGTGACCTGAGGCTGAGGTGGCCTGTGGTGGATTAGGATGGCCTGCACTGGCCGCATGATGGTGTGGTGGTCCGGCGCCTGGTTCACACGAACTGTTACCCAGAAACCACCCCTACGGCTCTCACTACCTGCGTTACTCCCTGACAAAGGCACACAAACAGAGACAAAAACTTGTGACAACAAAGACATTTTGAAAACTTCCACCAGGTCTGCTGGGGAGACTCCCACCAGGTATTGAGTCTTCCTTCATCGGGTAGACTTGGGGAGGACGAGGGGAGAAGAGGCACCAGCACACGGGCCACAGCAGGCACCCGTGAGTCAGGGGAACAGAACGAAAATATATATTCTCCGGATACTTTCACTTCACTGAATTAAACAGTGTCCATCCATGTCTCCTCCCCCTCCCCAGCCCCGCCCCCCGAGGCAACCGGCCAGCTTCCTCTGGAAATGACTTCCAAATATTCAATTAACAAAAATATCAGAATGGACGACGTGGCCTGAAATTTCATACGTGCATGTGTGACACTATCACCCATCTCCTCATTTGCTCCGCCGGTCTGTAATTATTGGCCGCTTTGTTTACCCTCCCTCCATCCATGCCCGCCTCTCTCTCTCTCTCTTTCTCTCTCTCTCTCTCTCTCTCTCTCTCTCTCTCTCTCTCTCTCGTCCGGCTCTCTTTCCCTCAGGTTCTGTCTCAGCATGTCAGGCAGAACCTGGGTCCCGGGTGTGCCAGTCGCCTTGATGTCCAATTCCCCATTGATCAGATCAACTGATGTGTGGCGAGATGTCGACACTGGCTGGGGGAGGGGGAAGGGGAGGGGGAAGGGGGTGGTGAAGAAATAAGGACCGTTTACGGACGAGAGAGGAAGGGAAGTATTTGACGTTGCTGTTGGTCCTCACGACCCAACCACGAGAGACGACATGTGGTAGTACCACACGTGCCACACCAACCGTTACTGGCTCAAGTTAATGTGGTGTGGCGGTCAGCCGTGTGGCAGGCACTGCCAGCCGACACTGAGCACGATGGTGCGGCACTGTTCAGGGCAGCAAGAGGGAACTGCGCTCACAGTTCTCGCTCCAGAGGTCAGCGCACAGCGGCGTCTTGGTCGCCCGAGCCTCTCATCCGCTTCGGTAAACAGTCTCGGTAAAGAGTCGTGTTGACCTGGACACACGACCTGGTCCCACGACTTGGACACACACGACCTGGACCCACGACTTGGACACACACGACCTGGACCCACGACCTGGACACACACGACCTGGTCCCACGACTTGGACACACACGACCTGGACCCACGACTTGGACACACACGACCTAGACCCACGACGTGGACACACCTGACCTGGACACACGACCTGGATGCACACGACCTGGACCCACGACTTGGACGCACACGACCTGGACACACACGACCTAGATACACGACCTGGACCCACGACTTGGACACACACGACCTGGACCCACGACTTGGACACACACGACCTGGACATAGGACCTGGACGCAAACGACTTGGACACACACGACCTGGACCCACGACCTGGACGTACATGACCTGGATACACGATCTGGACCCATGACCTGGACACACACGACCTGGAAAGTTCTCTCCCAACCTAACCGATGAGGGTTCAGGGGGATGGGGAGGGGGGGGGGGACTCAAGCTAGGCCTGCCCGTCCGGCCAACAAAATCATTAATTAAGCGGAAGTCATCGCCTACCGCACTTGAAAGGAAGCCGGGGAGTGGACGGCCCTTGTTCAAACCGGCCAATCAGCGAGCGGCCTGGGCCAACCGTCTCCACCCGGACCTGAGTGACAGTTTATACCACTGGCTGTGGCACCAGTCTCTCCCAGTACGGATGGTCGTTACTTACGGTCATACCAGTCCCTCCCAGTACGGATGGTCGTTACTTACGGTCATACCAGTCCCTCCCAGTACGGATGGTCGTTACTTACGGCCATACCAGTCCCTACCGGTACGGATGGTCGTTACTTACGGCCATACCAGTCCCTACCAGTACGGATGGTCGTTACTTACGGCCATACCAGTCCCTATCAGTACGGATGGTTGTTACTCTCGGTCATACTAGTCCCTACCAGTACGGAGGGTCTGGCTAGGTACGTGGGCCAGATGAGGGTCTGGCCAGGAACGTTGGCCAATTGAGGGTCTGGCCAGTTACGTCGTCCAGGTGACCTGCTGGCCAGGAACGTTGGCCAAATGAGGGTCTGACCAGGCACGTGGGCCAGGTGAGGGTCTGGCCAGGAACGTTGGCCAGGTGAGGGTCTGGCCATGAACGTTGGCCAGGTGAGGGTCTGGCCAGGAACGTTGACCAGGTGAGGGTCTGGCCAGGAACGTTGGCCAGGTGAGGGTCTGGCCAGGAATATTGGCCAAATGAGGGTCTGGCCAGGCACGTGGGCCAGGTGAGGGTCTGGCCAGGAACGTTGGCAAAATATGGATCTGGCCAGGTACGTTGGCCAGGTGAGGGCCTGGCCAGGAACGTTGGCCAGGTGAGGGTCTGGCCAGTTACGTTGTCCAGGTGAGCAGCTGGCCAGGAACGTTGGCCAAATAAGGGTTTGGCCAGAAACGTTGACCAGGTGAGGGTCTGGCCAGACACGTTGGTCAACTGAGGGTCTGGCCAAGAACACTGGCCAGGTGAGGGTCCGGCCAGTTACGTTGGCCAGATGAGGGTCTGGCCAGGAACGTTGGTTAGGTGAGGGTCTGACTAGGTACATTGGCCAGATGAGGGTCTGGCCAAGAACGCTGGCCAGGTGAGGGTCTGGCCAGTTACGTTGCTCAGTTGAGTGGCTGGCCAGAAACACTGACCAGGTGAGAGTCTGGCCAGGTACGTTGGATAGGTGAGGGTCTTTCCAGGAACATGGACCAGGTGAGGATCTGGCTAGGAACGTTGGCCAGGTGAAGGTTTGGCCAGGAACTTTGGCCAGGTGAGCGTCTGTCCAGGTACGTTGTCCAAGTAAGCGGCTGGCCAGGAACATTGACCAGGTGAGAGTCTGGCCAGGTACGTTGGCCATATGAGAGTCTGGCCAGGTACGTTGGGCAGGTGAGGGTCTGGCCAGGAACATTGAACTGGCATGGGTCTGGCCAGGAACGCTGGACAGTTGAGAAACTGGCTAGGTACGTTGGCCAGGTGAGGATCTGGCCAGGAAGACCCCTCCGGGGAGGTAGAGGCCCCGTGGTGCTCAGTGATCACTGGAGGAACCTGTGGTGTGTGGTCATCCTGAGCTACAGGCAGGGTTCCGCTGTCACCTCCCGCAGGAGAGTAGGCCGCGGCTGAGGCCTGACCACACAGCAGTAGTTGTAGTGGTAGTGGTGATGGTAGCTGCGGTGCTGGCAGTGGTGGTGGTGGTAGTAAAGGTGGTGTTGATGGTGATGGTAGTGGTGTTGATGGTGGCAGTGAGGGTGATGGTTGTGGTGATAGTGGTGGTGGTGGGTATGGTGGTGGTGGCGTTGGTGGCGATGACGGGGATGGTGGCTATGGTGGTGGAAGTGGTAATGCTGGTGGTGGGGGTGGTAGTTGTGGTGGTGGTGGTGGTAACGAAATTTGTAGTTGTTGTGGTGGTGATTGTTTTTCTTTTATGCTGCAGGCTCCAGTCAAGGACTAAAGTGCACATCGAGGCCGGGCCTTGAATGATTATAGAGAATTTAGAAACGGAAAAAGGAGAAACAAGGGAAAGTATTTACGAACGTTCGAGGACGTGAAAGACCTGCCTTTTGAAATGTGAAAAGTCACAGTTACTGGGAAAGACATGAGAAGGTAGAGAGTTCCAGAGCTTCGACGTGTAGGGAAAGAAGCAGTTATTAAAACGG
>JAYMFT010283518.1:0-10458 GCA_038088735.1 Panulirus argus | reverse complement strand
TGCACTGAAACCACAGCTCCCTTTCCACGTCCAGGCCCCACAGACCTTTCCGTGGTTTACCCCAGACGCTTCACATGTGTGTGTGTGTGTGTGTGTGTGTGTATATACACATCAAAATTCAACCAGATTTAAATCTACTGTAGTAAACCTTACCCTAATTAAGTGTACCTAGGTTTCCATTACTCATGATTTACCCTTCTACAGATTTCTTACCCACTGTCAGGTTTACCCAACTGTAAACTTATCCAGATGAAGGTTTACCTATTCGTTAGTTTTCCTTACCGGTAAAAAGGTAAACATAGCTAAGGGAGTAACCAGATGGGGTTTAAGTACTATCTGGTATACCCGCCATCCTCAGGTAAAGCCGAATCAGGGTTTACCCAGGTGCAAGTTTACTTGCCTTGATAGACAGGTAGATGGAGCTGGAGGTTTTGAATCACAATTACTCCTCTGGAGGAGGTTTTTGCTCAGTTACTTCTCAGGTGGATTTGGTTTTTATTATTATTACAGTAATCCCTTAAGTAATATTTTTTTTTGTTTTTATCACAGTCACTTCCCAGGTGGAGGTTTTAACTGAGTTACTCCACAGGTGAAGGTTTTTCATCATAGTTACTCCCCAGGTGGATATTATTAATCAACTACTCCCCAGGTGGAGATATTTAATCAGTTACTCCCCAGGTGAAAGTCTTTAATCACAATCACTCCCCAGGTGGAGATTATTAATCAATTACTCCGCAAGTGGAGATTTTTAATCAGTTACTCCCCGGTGAAGGCTTTTAATCACAATTACGCCACAGGTGGATATTATTAATCAATTACTCCCCAGGTGGAGATGTTTAACCAGTTACTCCCCAGGTGAAGATTTTTAATCACAATCACTCCCCAGGTGGGGATTATTATTCAATTACTCCCCAGGTGAAGATTTTTAATCACAATCACTCCCCAGGTGGACATTATTATTCAATTACTCCCCAGGTGGAGATTTTTAATCAGTGGCTCTCCATGTGGAGGTTTTTAATCACAGTTTTTCCCCAGGGGAGGTTTTCGTTGCAGTGTCTCCTCATGTGGCGTTTTTGATCAGTCACAATTATTTACATATAAAATGTTTAATGATGTGAAAGATGTTAGAAATTCTGGTTTGATGACTTATGGAGTTGTATAACCATGACTTTACCTGGAGTCGTGTGACCTCGTCTCAGGTCACTAGTTAAACAGGGTCCTGTGACCCTATGGCAGGTCACCAGCCAACCAGGGTCCTGTGACCCCATGGCAGGTCACCAACCAACCAGGGTCCTGTGACCCCATGGCAGGTCACCAGCCAACCAGGGTCCTGTGACCCCATGGCAGGTCACCAGCCAACCAGGGTCCTGTGACCCCATGGCAGGTCACCAGCTAATTAGTGTCATGTGTCCCCATGGCATGTCACCAATCTACCAGCATCCTGTGACCCAATAGCAGGTCACCAGCTAACCAGTGTCCTGTGACCCCTTGGCAGGTCACCAGTCTATCAGCGTCCTGTGACCCCATGACAGGTCACCAGTCAACCAAGTCAGGCCACAACCCTGACACATACATCAGCCATAAACGATATATATTCTTTCTATTGAATCCCAATCTATACAGACATACACACCAACATACACCAGTGTACGTCCTGCAGAAGATGTTTAGCTCCCTGTCACCTATAGGATCCTGTTGGAATGGAATTACAAGAGACTGCTTTCGTTATTATTTTTTCTTTTTGATAAATGATAATGACCGTAGAGATGTCGAAAATTATTAGCTTCAGAATATACGCAGCGGAACACCAGCAAGACTTCTGTAATCACTGACTATAACGCAGCAGCCAACATTTGCCTTACTTGAAGAATTCACCCTTTACTTTTACCTCGAGGAAGAGTTCTCTGTCTCCCCACCCACCAGAAGCTGGGGAGATTGGCCTTGGTAGCCGGACTCTGTCCGTGTCGTCCATTCCCCCCCCCCCACAAGACGGTGGGGTGATGATGGGGGGGGGGGGTTGGGAGGGGGTGGAAGGGTGACTGTCACCCGCCACTGACCCCTGGCTAATAGGAATCGACCACCTGGCGTCGTCTCCTGTAATCTCACGTGCTATGGCTCTAGCTCATTCAGGTCCTCTTGGTTCATTTACGATTAAGGAAGTGAATAATGCGGGTGATGATGATGAGGATATTGGCTCGAGTTCAGCAAGTGGCCAAAGGGGTGACACCCGGCCCCCCCCCCCTCCCACCCCCCGCCTGCCTAGACGTCAAGGTCAGGTCGCTTACTCTCGGCGGCGGCGGCGACCTCCTCCTCCTCCTCCTCGTCTTCGTCTCCAACAAGAAGAAGTCTCATGATTGCGACGCCGGGGCGGGTCGTCTCTTTCCTAAACACGGAACTGTAAAGAAATCTTCCTGAGGTCAGGACTCCGTGGCTGTGAAAAGCGAGAGAGGGTATATATATATATATATATATATATTACTGGAGCGTCGTGTAAAGACGTTCGACCCTGCTCCCGAGAGAGAGAGAGAGAGAGAGATCAGCAGGTCGGAGAACTGAGGACGTGGAACTCTAGACATCCTGTATTTCTCAAGTGTAGCAAAAGCAACCGATCATTTGGCCGGCGGAAGATGATGATTATTATTGACCTGATATTTTACCTGCTGAGAGCGATGACTGGGGTCGACACCTTCCGACTGTACACTGACTGGTTCGGCAGAATCACATGTCGCGTTCATGTTGTGGCAGTCGGCTTGGTTGTCTTGCCTACGCTATTGTCACCTGTTGCCAACCTTATTCAACTAACTATTATACCGAGTGACTGCAGACCACAGGCCATTGTGTCTATTACAAAAAAGGCCATTAGTTTTCACTTCACCTGTGCCGAACTGAACCCACCAGAAGCAGCCTTGCAGATCCCCAAGGACTTCACAAGAGATAAATAAACGAAGATGGAAACTGTGTTCCCCTTGAAGTTTGAACTCAGGGCCCTGAAGTCCGGACCTAGTTAATGGTTCTAACAGTTTACGGACGATAGCCATGACAAGTGGTTTACCGTCAGTCACGAGGAAATACATACCTTATCCGGCAAGACTCAGGTTGACTGTGGACAAGAGTTTGCGCTAGTTCAAAACCTCGAGCGTGACGGTACGGCCTTTTTGATATAAGGAACTGTCCTTTATCCTTAATCCTCAAAGGTCAGATTAAAGGCCAGACCATCATATCCAAGGGTCGAACCATCGTGCTCAAGGTTCACGCCGTCGTGCTTAAGGGTCGCTTTCTCTTACTCAAAGGTCATCACGTTCTTCTTAAGGTTGCACCGTCGTGCGACGGAGGCCGTTGGAACAACCACCACCAGCACCTCCTAGTTCCTTCTTCTTCGCCTCCTGCTGTACCTGACCCCGAGTGGGAGACCCATGAACTCTGTGCAGTCAAGGCCAAATGGAACGCTGCTTCTCGTCTTGAAGGTTCGCAGCAACCCTAGGGAACACCACGACCTTGTGAGTTCTGTACGCCTTTCGCCACAACCTCGGCTTTGGCAAGTGGAATGAGGATGTGACCTGGAAGTCCCACTCCGTGATTCACGTGGGACTCGCAACTGTAGACGTAACAATTTTCTACAGAGAGAGAGAGAGAGAGAGAGAGAGAGAGAGAGAATAGATATTTGATGCGACACAGAGCGTTTTGTTGCTATTTAAGAAATCACACCACGGATGGACCTACAAGAGGCGTGACACTTGATCAGCAACGCTCTCCAGACGCCCACTGTTGGTGCTAGCCTTAAAAGATCGCGTCGAGAACCGCTAAGGACGTAACATGATCCGAGATTAACGTTGCAGAATTTTCCATCTTTAATCGCTTACACTTTTTTCACCCGTGGTCCTAACTCGGTGTACATGAGCGCTGTGGTAGCCGTGTTATGATGAGGTCCCGTGGATAAGAAGGTAAGGTGAGGCAAAATTGCCAGGATGTGAAAGTTTAAGTTTTTGTCGGTTCAGTTTTGCCATCATTCGTCTGTGACATGTTTGGGCGCCTTGGTTCAGATTGGAACAACTGACAGAGTGGAACGTCATAACCAAGACACCGGGGATTGAACCTGATGCCATGATACGGTTTGTGGTCTATGTAGAGTTGAAGGACTGACTCTGTTACCCCACTGTCCTTTCACCTTGATCCCGTAAAGGTCGTGTCAAAGGCCAGGCTATCATACCCAGGGGTCGTATCTTCGTTCTTAAAGAATCAACAAATATATTCGTCATTCAGTTTGGAACATTTTGATTTTTTCCTTTTTTTTTTTGGACGTGATTCCTGAGAAGCATAATTTGGAGCGACCACGAATAATGTTCTACAAACAATCATAATTCTAATTTGGTTTTAGTTTGTCCATTAATTCCTATCCATTGCCGCTGTATGCGCTTTCTTGTATAGAGGAACAGAAACATACTCTTAATGTTATAACCTTAAAATTCTGGCGTACCACAACGATATAAAAAAGGAAGTAATAATTTTATCTATACACGTCAGTGGACTCATATCAATAATGATAATAATAATACCTTTTCTTCCTTTGTATATTGGAAGGAAAGTTCGATTTCAGACATAATAATCCGTTTGATATTTCTTGACAGCCATTAAACTCAGCGACACACATCCAAAGCCATTCTTCAGCTGGGAATACAGTCTCTGCATATCAGTGAATATGAAAATGGAGTGACGTTTCATGTCAGTATGACATCGGGTCAATACCTCAGCTTCTAGCGACATCAGGATATAAAAGATAGTCCCATTTAGAATGCGCTTGTCATTGTTCTCGCCTAGCTAGGCTGTGAATGCGCTTGGTAGCTATTGTCATGTATTGTTACACATCTTGTTATACAAGTCATCCTGTGAGAATCAGGACATTTGCTCACTAAAGGGAATAAGAATATTGACCTGGTTCTGTAATGGAGTTATATTCTCATCTAAAGAAAGCAATTACAATACAGAACGTCAGCGAATCACTTGAACAACATGTTGCTATTTTCAATAAGACGATGACGTCCAGAATAATCACAATACCTCGTAGGCTAGTAACAGAACAATGAATCTTTAATGGATTGTGTGATTAGTCCAAGACGTCACTTATAATTCCTTTAGCTTGGATGTTTGTTCTGCACGAATTTTTCCGAGCCAGTTAAGTTATAAGTGTTCTACATCACTTGGCAGTAACTGCGAGATGTATGCTTTAAACGATTCCATTTACAGAATTCTTTGTGCATCATGAAATGAATCATTATAGGAGGGGAAAATAAAAACAACCCAGTCGTGGGCCAATCAGGCCTCCGGTTGTCCGTCTTTCTCATGTAAACTCATGAAAGAGCTGCGTTGATTTTGAAATTTGAATACGTTACATCAGTTATTGTCATTCCCCATCATCCTCTCCCCTCACTGGATGATCATTTGTTGTCACTACTTTCTCATTTGGCTCCCAGTCTCTTACACACGTTTCTTCTACGTCATTTTCTCCATCAGCATCCTTCCAGGTACCTTCATGACCTTGACTGAAATATGGTTTTGTTTAGATTCGTCTGTTAACTTTGTGTGAGTATGAGTGTGTGTGTGTGTGTATGTGTGTGTGTGTGTGTGTGTGTGTGTGTGTGTGTGTGCGTGTGTGCGTGTATGTGTATGTGTGTGTGTGTGGACGTTGGTGGTCAAGCCTAATCAAGATCATTTCATTTTTATTAGTGACCATACGTCCCATGTAGCTAGCTAGTCGTTAAAGACGCGCAGCTGTGGATTTACAGGGTGTCCGTTACTCCAAAACCATGGCGCACACGTCGAAGGTACTGCAGCTTACCTGGCTCGCGAAGCCTACTTTGGCTCGTACGTTTATGATCAAAGGAGTATGTCCCAACAGACTACACCACCCGAAAGGGCAGGCCTAACGGCCTTCCCAATAGGTCGCTGGCCTTTAAACCCAACAAACCAACCAACATAAAAAAAAGAAAAACGGAAGAGGGAGTTGACCGCGTCTGCGACACAAGACTGTACTGGAATTTAAACTATACTCGATACGTAATTCTTAAGCCTGAACCCTGGAGACAGCAATTCTCTAAACGATCAAGACGACCAGGAAGGGAACACGATCCCCGAGATTCCCAAGAATATCAACGTTAGTTACGCTAATGATGGTCACTGTACCCACCAAAACACATCGTGAAATGCAAACCGTTCGTAACTGCATACACACACAGCCTGTGATACCATTGGCGTTATCATTTCTGCAGAGAGAACCAGAGTGTCCAGCAAACGAATTGCTAATGGTAGGAGAGAACCAACTAAACTGAAAATTGATGAAAAATCCATTGACTGTCTCCTGCTCTAACTGATTTGGTATCTCAGTCCCGAGTACTTGCAGCTGCTGTACAAAATCTAAATTGACAGTGTACATATAGACTTTAAGGACTGTTACAGGTACACAGTCTTGATTATGGTGCAAATATCAGAATTGTTAAAAAATGATATACTTAGTCTCTAACAGATTTGCAATCACCAGCTTTAGTCCCACATAACAGTAAAGGTATTAACAGACATGAAAAAATGTTAAATGAAGCCTTGGCTGGCCCAAGACCACTAAAGTACTCAACATACGGAAAGGACTTGGTATACATAGCACTGAGAACAGAGCACTTGTAATCAAACTTCTGATGGGACTAAAACTTTAACGTGGTGATTCAGATTCCGTTGTCTGTAAAGAAGTGTTAAACCATATATGCCGTGGTATTAGTGAATCTAAATGGATCCAAGTAACGGCCAATCACTTGACAACGTTTGGAGTACACAAGTTTTACAAAAAAGGAAGCAGCCGCATTTCCTGCCATCCTAGCGAATAACTCCCTTTGACACCATCATACTTACTTCATCACGTGTGAAACTAATTGGCTGCAGTCTTCACCTTCAGCATTTAGCCAAAACCAATGCTCTTGAACATATAAAGAAAACCCCAGACTGAAAATATCATATCCCAGTGTAACTATACTGACGGCTTTCTCAACTCTGCCACTGGGAGGGCTGGAAATGCCATTGTGGTCCAGCTCAATGGTAAAAGGTGAGAGAAGTAAGCTGGAACGAATTATTGTGCATGTACCCAGTAAAATGTATTCACTGCCATACTCATCGCCCTTGAGCTTGTAGAAATCACCACCACAGACGGTCTAATTATCTCCGATTCTTTATCCTCACGACTTGCCCTAAACACCTTTACATCAGCATATAACATGCAGGTCTCTGAAGCCAGAGGCGATATCACACATTATTGGTCAAAGAATTCAGATCAACTTGTTATGGATTCCTTGTCAAAGGGGCCTCCGGCAGCGTGACGAAGTTTTTGCGTTAGCCAACCCTGCGCTTTGTTCAGAAGCTGATAATAACATTATTGGGTTGTCGGTCAGAAGTCTCAAAGCTTTGATTAGAAATGAACTAATAGACCACTTAAGGCAAATAGACGAGTGCGAATAGGAACTAGCTGAAACATTGTTTCATTACAGTGAAATGTGTACAGTAAAACATGTATACGGAGAAAGTAATAAGAAATGCAGATGACAAGATGTCATTGCAAGACTAAAGCTAGGCTTACAGGCACTATTGGCGCTTTGGCCTATCTGGAGGTGTTAATAATGTGACTTGCAAAGTTTATGGCCGGGGTTTTGGACACAAACGAGAACACTGTCTTAGTGAAAAAAATAGTCTTATGGATGGTAAACCCTGTGAGAAATGGCATGGCATTATTGATAAGAAGATACCTGAAATTCTATGACTGTATCCACTTTTTGCATCTTGTCAGTAGTAAACTCACTATATGACAGACTGTTAGCTTATTTCATGAATCAACTTTGTGATGAGTAGCTGGCCACTGGGGTCTGACAAAGACCCTTTGTGAAATCTGTAATCCTCTTGCGCTACCGGTCACAGGATGCACAATAAACTCGCCGTTGACAGTAGCGCAAAGCAAGATAAGTCGATGGATCCGGCCATAGGCAAAAGTCTTCGCTTGCGCCAGGCTTGAAGATGAAATATAAGAAGGGTTACAATGACTGAGAAGTATAGAGAGAATAGGAGAGATAATTCAAGACTTTTGGAGGAAGTGGAGAATCTGCCTTTCAAAGACGGCAAGCCATTAGCTATTTGGAAATGTTATTAAAAATGTACAAAGAGATTCAAAGCTTTGTTGGGTGAGGAAGGGTGGTGTGCTGGATTTTACGGCCAGCGAATTACTAAGGAAAGAACAGATTTCACAAAGGCTGTCTTTCTCTCTACCTCGATGGGTGAAGTGTCACAGATCACTTCTGGATTATCTAGGATTATGTTTGAAAATAACTCTTTGGCGGTAATTCTAGCTTACACGTGTGTCTGAGCGTTTAAAACGAAAAATCAAAGTTTAAGGAAGATGGGAATTTGCTGAATTATGATTGGTGTTGCAATTCAAGAAAGGAGTTTACTTTTAAGGGTCGTGTATGTAGGCAAGAGCGTGTATGGTGTAGAATTATCATGAATACCTGAAGAAAATGTTCATGTTTTTTGATTGGTCGCTACAAAATGCCGATGACGGCCTTAATTAATGGCATTCTTAGTCAATATCCCTTAAGGCAAATAACCAACTAACCAACCATTTCTTTTAACCAAGAGCCTTGTCGTATTAGTGAGAGCACGTATGGCCTCAGTAATATCTTTAAAACCAGTTGTTCATTTTCTTATTTTCATACTGATTGCAATAAAATGACGTTGGCGGCCTTAATGATTCTGACTTAAAGCCGAAATAACCAACCAACCAACCAGCCTCTCTGATCCTGTTGCTTATTTTTCATGCTTTGACGCATGAGGAGTGACCTTTACCAACGGTTGGTAACTGTTAAACCCAGCAACGTACTTACTTGGGCCTAAACTAAACTCATAGACCCGATAATGTTGACACATTGTGACGATTTATGCTTGATAAGCTTTTATAGCTGCTGCTTGCCATTACATTTGATAATACATACGTACAAATTCCGTATAGAAGAGAAAATTAAGTGAAGAGGAAGAAAATCGAAGTAAGAGTCCATCATATAACATATCACCATTACTAAGTACCTCCCTACACTCTTCATCTCGGTTACCTGTGGCATTCTTAGTTCAAACGCAGAGCTTGCTGTGAATAGAAACCATTAAATACGATTTCTTTTTATTTTAAAGAAGAAAAACAGGTAATATTCGATAAACCTGTTGGTTATATAGTATAAACATATAGGTTACAATCAAATGTGTTTAATGTTCCATTTGTACAATATAGATTATGAAAGCTGTTTACACTTATTTTGTACATAATTTGGCTATAAAAAGAAGCGAGTTTATTCCGTAGAATCTTGACTTTATATCGACAAACTCTTGTATCCTCCATGTGAATATTCCATAGGCTATCAGCGTGCCGACACCAGAGTATTGTCCATAGTGTTAGTTTTATTGCTTCGTTTCAGTTAAGCTCGCGATTGAAAGCAAAGGGTCTTTTGGAGGGAGAGTTGATGATTGATAGTCATGCAGGTAAGAACATTTATACCATGTGACAAACTGGAAGGTAAGGAGAATTGACGAAAACGGAAGATTCTAAAAAGATTAGAGGATGAAATACAGAGGAAGTAGAGAGCAGATAGGCTGTCTACCTATCGCTAACGTCATTCTTCTATAATGTATTATTTTTCTGTTATTACTTGAGAGTCAGGGTAAGTAAATAAAAAAATGCATTTAGATATGAAAATTGAACAACATATAGGTGATTAACATCCGTTTTCAGTTGAGAGAATTTACACACAAATGCTCACCTTTAGAATTATTCCCATTTTCTATAAATGATTTATCAAAGCTAAGTGTTTGTTAACTGAGTGATATGATGTCCGGAAACGAGATACACTGGAGACATTCCTTCTTCTTGTGTTCAAGTCTTAATTTTGCCATTATCACTTTCATTCCTCGGATTGCCATAGCATCAAATCGTCAGCAGGAAGCTGTAGTCCAATTATTTTTAAGACAACTGAATTACTGGTCTTTCTAATAACCTCACCATGAGAGATTTGCTAATACTATTATGATTTCTTAACAGTAAAGGGACACGTGAATCTCTCGAAGTTCCCCGTTCTCGTATTTTAGATTTTCTTTAACAGAAAACGATTGACGGGTAAACTTCAATACCATACTTGTCTATTCAAAGTGTCACTTAATTTTTATCTTCAGGGAACGAAATCAAACGTTGCTAGAGGGAGATTCAGAGAACTATCTGCCTTTCATCTGTAATGTTAAGTCTGATTGTAGGCGGACCCACACACGTGGGAAAATTGAGAGGAAATTCTTGTTAATGTTCTTGTATGTGACTGATTATATATATATATATATGAAGCAATAAATAGCAATGTCACTATTATCAATTCCACAAAAACCCACTATTCGGAGAGT
>JAYMFT010283517.1:0-23994 GCA_038088735.1 Panulirus argus | reverse complement strand
GGGAGTTTAGAAATGAGACCCCGATGCCACACCCTGTCAAAAGCCTTAGATATGTCAAGGGCAACTACATATGACTCACCAAAATCTGTCAGGGATGATGACCAGATATTAGTAAGATAAGGAAGAATATCACCAGTTGATCTCACCTTACAGAAGCCATACTGGTGATCAGAGAGATAATGTGAGAGATTCATCCCAGGCTTCTACAGTATTTCTTCGGCTTGATCCTTCCTAATGTCATCAACAGACAAAGTCATAAGTTCGAGGAACTCTTTAGAAGAAAGAGTTGTTGACTTTTTGAAATGTTGATTTTAATGGGTACTATTATACAGTGGTTACCATGAGAACGGTCGTGACGTTGGGTCTGGCGGGTTACCTAGAGAACGGCTGTGGCGCTGGGGTAGAGGAATACTGTCCCCTTTGGAAGATCTTGGAGTTTTATGGAAAAATCAAGATATAAAATAAGAGCTTGATCCTTGGGTAAAGGAAGAGTCACCAATCTACTGAACTCGGAAGTCAAACATCATGTAATTCCTCTGGGGACTATAGTACAAACGACAGGCAAAATGGGGAAGTTAGTGCAGTTACCCAGATGCCAAAGGCAGACTAAATGAAGACTTAATATCAAGCTTTGACATACGTATTTTCAATGATGGTAGCTCTACTTGCCATAATGTACATGATGGATGGTTGCTTTGTTGGGTTTTACGGCCAGCTACTTTTAAGGAAGGTCATTAGGCCTGCAACCCTTTTTAATGTTGGCTATAGATTTATAGTCTCTATATCCTTGTATCCTATATATCCTGTCTTATTTTGAATATTCTAGTACATAGAGATCTCTGTTTTTGATAATGTACATAATAAGGAAAAAGAGAGAGAGTGTTTGTGGATATTGCACCCATTTCGCACAGCATCCGCTGTTGCAGTTGCAATAGGGAACTGCGAAATTTGACAGTAAAGACTAGAAACAGACCTTCACCATCACATGCACATAGGATATACTGAATATGTCGATGATTCATCAGCCCAACACCACAGCAGCACAAGCCCCAGTGAAATAGCCACCCCGCTCAGGGACTGCAGTGTGATGTGTGAAAAGTTCACCCACCACACTACCACACCCAGCAGTAGCAGCCACACCCCGTGGCCAGGACTGCCACAGTGAGGAAGTTTTACTGAGCAAATACGCTAAAGAAATTGGTTATTGTTGATTTGACCCTCAATAATGACCTTTGACCTCTGACCACCTCCCAGTAAGAGCCAATGCAACACCGAAGATTATTATTTCAGTTTCCTTTAGAAAATATTTAACTTATTTATAATGTTGTTATTGTCTTTAAGGGTGTTTCCCAAAGTAAAGTTTGTTTTTTTATGAAAATATTTTTGATTTCTTCCTGTGTTCAGTGTATCTATTGCAGTGTATGATAATATAGTTTATAGGTAGTATTGTGTTGCATGCAGAGCATCTGGAAGGAAATGTGTTGTATGAATGCGGTTGCAGGTGAGTAGTATACGTACAGTTTAAACGTAAGCGGACCAGCATGACTTCCTCTCTTCTGTTTTGTATGTAGGAAATCGGCCAGTCTGTTATGTCTAGTTTAACTGTATTGTTAATTGTCAGGCCGGTCCACTGACTCTGCCACAGAAGAAATGTGGATCTTTATCCCAAGGAAAAGCAGGACCCCCAGCTCCCGGGGGGTCGAGATGACCTTCCCGAGTTCTGAGGCCGATTTAGCCAACATGTCTGCCTGTTCGTTGCCGTCAGTGTTGCAATGACCAGGCACCCATATCAAGATGATATCTTTTGCACATGAATTTATGATATTGCCTTGAATTTCACTCGACTCTGTGAAACCAGTGCTTATAGTTTTAAGAGCTGATAACGAATCTGAAGAAATAACTGCTTTAACGTGATATGATTTTTATTATTATTATTCCTTTTTTTATGTTAACTGAGACGGCACAGGCAGCTGAGGCCCTAATCAAGGCCATCCCATTAACGTTATATATATATATATATATATATATATATATGTGTGTGTGTGTGTGTGTGTGTGTGTGTGTATACCATAGCCTGAGCCAGGTACCCATTTTATCGACCAACCCCTAGGGGTGGCTGAGCAGCTATGTTGACTAAGGACCGACTGCCGTAACCAGGATTCGAACCAATGCGCTCGACTCTGGGTGGCCCGTGAATGCTTTAAGGTCAGGAACGCTAACCGCAACACCACGGGAGTCCATAATCCATGGCTTTATCAATAGCAAATAATAATTCACCACAAAGAACAGATGTATGGTTTGGCAACGGTACCTGAGGGAACATTCGGCAGACCACACACTTGCGCCCACACTTTCATCCGTCTTGGAGCCATCAGTGTAGAATTGGACATAAGACAGATGCTCTGTTATGACATTCCGAAAGCGCTGGTGTACCTCACTCTCCAACGCATTCACTTTCTTCCGCGGGAGCCAGTTTGTTTTCACTCTTACTCTCGTTTGCTCCCACGGAGCCAGAATGTTCTTAACCAGCGTGTCCGTTTCATTCACTCTGAAACCAGAGTTCTCACTGAGGAAGTGTATTCTGAGGGCCAGGGGCCTGACGCCTCTGTTGACAAACTGTTCGTATTGTTGAATGAGGCAAGAGATAGAAGTGTGGTTCCTCCTGGCCATCAGAATACCACACTTCAGAGCTAATATATGTCGGTGTAGCCGGAAAGGAGGTACATTTGCTTCAATTTCCAGACGTGTAACTCTAGTACATGACAGGGCTCCAAGGCACATTCGCTAGCATTTATTCTGCAATACAACCAACCTCCCCGGAATGCAATCGCTTGCCAAAGCACACACCTGGGAGCCAAAGTCTAACTTAGATCTAATTAGAGACTTGTAAACCATTAATAAAGATTTTCTGTCGGCTCCGCAAGAGGAACCCGAAAGATATTTGAGAATGTTTAACCTTTTATTACAATTTATCATCAAATACTCAATGGGATTTTCCAATTTAGTGTTTTATCCAAATTTAAACCCAAGAATTTAACGTTATTACGAAAAGGGATCGGGTTGTTATCCAGTTTTAACTGCAGATTCGTGATAATATTTTACGGGTAAACACAACCGCGACACTTTTTGTTGCTGAAACCGTAAAACCCGCTGTAGTGCACAACGATGAACGGTCTCAAGCGCAGCTTGAACCCGTTCAGCTGAAAATTGAGCGTTATGGGAGGAGTGCCATATTGCACAATCGTCAGCATAAAGTGAGTACTTAAAATTTCGAGGGACGGAAGCTGGAGATGGAATATCGGTGATCATGGTATTAGATAGAGTTGGGCTCAGAACGCTGCCTTGAGGCATCCCATTTTCTTGGACATATATGTCCAAGATAGCAGTAAGTGCTGAAATCCTGACAGCAAATGCTCTGTCTTAAATAGAAATGACTAATAAAAATGGGTAAGTAACCTCTAAAACCAACTGCATAAAGTTTGCTTAAGATTCCGTTCGCCTTGTCCTGTCATAGGCTTTTTCTAAATCTAAAATACAATGTTGTGCTGTTTTTACGGAAAGCACACTGTTGGTCATTTAATAAATTTCGTGATTCTGAAAATAAAAAGAAACCTTTTATTAACCATTCTTTCCGTGACCTTATAAATGCAAATGCAGCTCGTCAGTGCAGTAGGTCGAAGCGAATCTGCAGTACATTCGTAAGGCGGGTAGGGCCCGTTGGGATTGGGATGAGTTTGGAAACGTTCGAGATGTCCAAATCTCATTTTACAATACTAACAGCTTAGTCAGGTTAACCTGACTAAGATTCCGAATCATCCCGTAGGTTATCGCACTGGGCCCCGGGGTGGAACCTTTACAGGATTTCAGGGCAACAAATAAATCTTTCGCCGAAAATGTTTAGTTATATGTTCGATGATTATCTTCTGTGGCAAAGTCAGTTATTGTTGGCTCGGCCTGACGTTCATGGATTAAAGAAACGTTGGTCATAGTTGGCCGAGCTACTTATGTCTGAGAATCTCCTGGCGAGTGTTTTGGCTACGTCAACCGGGTTGTCTGTTATGCCGGAGTGTGTGTCCAGTTGTGGGGTTTGTATTTTCTGGTTGTTTTCTTAATTGTGGACCAGACCTAACTGACGTGTGTATCCTTATTGATGGTTGAAACATAACCACGCCAGGAGTCTCTTTTGGCTTGTTTTGATTGTTCTTGCCTGAGCCCTCGCTTGTTTATATGCAATGAATTTGTTATCTGAGGGCTCTTTGTCGAAAATCCTGTATCTCCTATTGCGCTTACGCAGTGCATTTCGGCAATCTGGTATCCACCAAGGAACGCTATGCTTTGTGGATATTGTAGGGGCCTTAGGAATAGAGGCCTCAACAGCCATGAGGATTGTGGTGGTTATATTTTTGACCTGTGTACCGAAGTTATCGCCAGATATATCTGGGACGTCCCGCCTTGTGAGTGACACCCATTCTTCTTTCTTAAGGTTGAATTTGGATGGAGATTGATTTACTGATATGTGGTATGTAAAAGAAAGACAGATTGGAAGTGTTCACTTCCCAAGGAGTTGTCATAAGTACCCCAGGTGATGTCGTTAAGTATATCTGGGGATGACAAGTATAGGTCGATGGCTGAGATGTTACCAGTCCGATCGTCTACCCGAGTTCCACTACCATCGTTCAGAAGAGTGAGGTTAGAATTGATGATGAAATTAACCATTTGTGTTTCCCTCTGTAGTTTGTCCGTTTGCTTCCCCACTGATAATGATGAGCGTTAGAATCTCCTGAAATTAATTTACTATAGAGTAACTGATCCGAAAGCAAGTTTAGCTCATCATCATCATCAAGTGCATTGGAACCGGGATAGGATATTGAACAAATGACCTGGTACGTGTTATTAAATTTTACTCTTCATGCCACGGCTTCCAGAGTAGAATTCAAAGTCCCTCCTGTGTGGGGTAAGCTTTGGTGTACGTAAATAGCTACCCCATGAGCTTCATCTCTTCTATACGGGTGATTGTCATCTAGAACAACACAGTCTTCAACTGTGTTGTTTAGATTGGTCTCTTGTAGACAGATAATGGATGGATTGTATATTGCAGACAACAGCGACAGTTGTGTTTTTAGGGTCGAACTTGACATCTCGTGTATCCTACAGCAATTGTATCCGGTAATTTGGATTTTCCAAACATTAGGTTTATTAAAGATGTCTTACGTGCTTCGCCATAAACAAATTTGGTTATGAATCGGGCGGTGATGACATCCTCGTCCGATAATTCCTTTATAATGTTTTTCTGCGCCTTATCCATGATGTCAGGACTGAAAATAACTCCCGTGCATGAGTTCATGGATACTGGAATTAAGGCAACAACATTGTAAGTGTGGAATTTCCTCACCTTTGGAAGGTCCGCCAATTGATTCGTCGATTTGACCTTTACGAGATCATCACTTGCCACTTTCCTCATGTCTCAACGGCTCCCTCCTGACCATCAATAACTTGACTAATCAGACAGGGATTGAGAGAGGCCAAAGTCGTCGATCCAGTTACATGAATTTGTACATAATACGCATTCCTGTTCTTAATACATATGTTACGGTCGTCACCACCACTAACCCCTACGGGGGCAGTAGATGGCTTACTATTATCCATCCTGTTGGGGCTACGCCCCATGATCTGAGGTGGCGTACCACCCTAGACAATGAGGCTGGATAAAGAATGTGGCTTTCTTATGAAAGGTAGAGACAAACAACTTACCAGTAAAATGTCTCGAAGTAGGGCCGGGCGCACAAGCCGTGTTGGCTTCTCCTGCGGTCGGTCACCTGTCAATGAGTATAACAAGAGTCCTCTGTAGACTATCTTATGGAATTATCAGATGCACTGTTAACGTCCCCACCTTCAGAAAACGGGGAGAAAAAGAGAGCAGAAAGCACCAGTATGGGGGTTGGAGCTAGTGAGCTTAGCTAACTGCACGTCACGACCAGCACGGTCACCTGCTGAAACGCGACTGCACGATGGAATACATTTTGGTATTGACCTCTCAGTTTGTTCCAGTGATATTTTTCTACATTTCAGCTGAACGTTTGTTCACGATTTAATGGTAATGATCACTTTCCAATCCTGCAGAGTGAAACAAAATTTTACACCAAATTGCTCTCCTAGACTGAAACTGATGATGGCTGATAGGGATGAGTTTGGCACTGGAGTTTTAACCACTGGAAGAGTGCGTCAGTTTCCGGGTGTTGAAGAAACTTAAGATCATTTTAGATGTCGAGAGTAGCATTTTCAAAACTAGAAACAAAAAGTCATGACGATCAATCCCGTGGTGGAGCCAATCTTCTGAAAAGACTGAGATCTGCTTTCAGGAGATTGGACAATAATTATTTGATAAACAGATATAAAGTAACAGAGAAGAGCTGACAAAAAGGATGTAAGCCAAGAGAGCCTCATGGATAAAGTATGGAGAGTATATCAACTCCATCGCCTAACCTGAAAAAGTTTAGAAGAGAATAATGAAGTTGGTTGGAAAGAATTTTCCTATTCCTTTGCCTTGCCTTAATAATCGAGGCGTTAAAGTAAACGACCTTTCTACGGCAGCTAATAGTCTTGGTGAGTTTCTTGTCGGCGTCAGTGTCGGTAGATATAGTAGGGAGCTCCAGTAAATTAGAGAGACCTTTCCCCATTTTGTACCTCTATCTATGAAGAGAATTATAATGAACCATTTCGAAAGGAAATGAAAGCAGTATCAGACAATGAACATATTGCTCTAGAGGAGGATTAAGCACTCTGTGATATGTTGGAACATCTCCCTGGAACCTCCATAGATTCCTTGTGCATGCTTGACCTAGTATGGATGCTTTGTGTACTCACATGAAATTGGAAGATATCCCTTATTATTGCCATTTTGAAGCCAGGTAAACATAACACCATCCCCACAAGCTATAAACGTATTACACTGATAAGTTGTCTTTGCAAACTAATGGAAAAATGTCTAGTGAAAGATTGGTCGGGTACCTTGAAAAAAGTAGATGTATCGTTCCATTTCAACATGGTTTAGAAAGTTTTAATCTATACAGACCCTTTGATACGAATAATGGGTGGTATCACCATAGGCAGATTATTACATTTTACTCAACAGTTTTTGAAAAACAGAAAATTAAAGGTGAGAGTTGGCAGTGAGTACTCGAGAGCATTCCCAGAGGAAGGTGTGCTGCTCAGCAGCCTGTTGAGTGTTACTTGCTCCACTGCTGCCAGATAGACTACTTCAGAAAATTTTAGATTATCTCTCTCTTTTGATGGTTTGACTGCCTGTTGTACATCATCTCCTGCAGTTGTTGTTAGATGCTACAGAAACTCTGTTGATAAGATTACCGATTGGGCCGATAACTAGTTTAATTTCTCTGAACAAAGAGAACTAACTGTATAGCTATATATTTTACAAGATTAACTAAAACAGGTCCCTCATTTTTTAATGAAATGCATTCGCATTCCAAACGTAGAGAAAACAAAGTCTTTTTGGCATGATTTTTGAAAAAAGATTACAGTTGTCTTTTCAGATTAAAAACATTAGAAGTTTAGTGACCGAGTCGGTAGACATTTTAAAGTTAATTGAGGAACTGATAGGAAAACGTTGCTAAGGTCTTACGATTCATTACGTGGATATGAACTGGACTGTGGGTGACTTATTTCATGATAAGTGGTATGTACAGGAGCACTCAGATTCCGTGATATTGAAAGCCTGTGTGCAGATTCTGGCGATCACCGTGTGAATATAAGACGCAAGGAACTAAGCTTAATGTGTCTCTTGAGGCCTAGACATACGACATACATCATCTGACCCTGCATACGTACAGCACATGTTTGTTTTCCCGTCGCATCGAAGTCCGCAAAGAAGCTGCGCTGGGATGACTGCTGAGCTTTCCCGAAATGCATGTATTTATTTATTTATAATTATTATTATTATTATTATTATTATTATTATTATTATTATTAGTATGAGTAGTAGTAGTAGTATTTTATTTTATTTTATTTATTTTTTGATAGGTCTAACTGGAAGTTAAAGGTATAGGATTTGGATGGAGAACCCTAACGCGGCTGAGATTGTGCTGAGGGTTGATATGATAAAAAAAAGATGTGATTTGAAAGATTGGTCTTGAGACCGGAAATTCATTTTGTGTGTTGCATTATATGTTCCAGATCGTTAAAAGGTGAAAGAGAAAAGAGCCTCGACTACACTGGAATCATCCAAGTAGAGGCTAAACAATCCTTGTGATGCACATTGCAGTCCCCTGCATAGACTATTACAATTTGAAGGACAGAAAAGTTATAAAGGGTAGAGAAATTATGAGCCAGTTGGCTTTAGAGTTCGGAAACCCGAAATACACAGTCACCACTCGCAGCAGAAACGATGGTAGAAATTATAGCTAGTTTGATAGTGTGGAGGAGAAGCAGCCTTGGACAGTTTGGTTTTAAAGAGAAGATTAGGGGAGGAGTAGACTTAAGATGTTCTACAGCAGGAAGATTTTGAGAACACAAATACAGCAGAGGTGAACAGAGAAAGAGCTAGGCCAAGGAACTGTAGGCCCCAGTCTCAAGATGACGGCTAATAGCTCCCTGGAAACCGCTTGGGCCTCGCAGAAGAATCTGGGTACCAATAGAATGAGTGCTACTGGATAAAGCCAAACAGAGCTGTTGTAGTTCTCTAGAAACACTGAATGCGATACAGAATTCCACAGCGTACGGACTCGTCACAATACCTACTTAATCTGGAGAGCCAGTGGCAGTAAATGAATGTCAGTGGTGATAGATGGATTGAGAAGAGAGACGTGGTTCAGTGGAGATCAGTAATTCAAGGAGACCAGAGAAGTTCTCTGGAGGAATAATGGAGGGTATGTGAGACAGGCAGCGTTTGAAAGGTATAACAAAACAAGTAAGGAAGGTAGAACGGAAGGAAGAGCAGGTAGAAAAAAGAAAGAAGTAGTAAACTCTCCAGTAAACTTTTCATATGGAAATTGTCAGTAAAGGATTTCAGATTCCGGGCTCAGAGGGAGGAGCTACTTAACATGGTATGAGGAGTTGAATGCAGGGCTGAATACATTACCTCTGGTACTTGCTACATAGTCAGGGGTTGAGGGACCAGGGGCAGTCTCTCCCGCGTGAGCTAACAATTTACGAGAAACTCACCCAGTAATATTGACGATTAGCATTTCCTGATGGTCTAACATTTTTTTATCCCACAGAAAGAAAAATAGATGTATTTGTTTATTTATTTTTCAGTGGTTTACGCATGTGAGCAACGAAACAACCTTGTCTGTTCCACCGCTTCCCAAAATAATGACCACGTAATTTTCTGTACCTACATTGATATATTTCCTTGAACAAATCTTCCTGTATTATCGCCATGAGTTATTTCATAGTATCAAATATTCTAAATTGATTATCATCCAAAACTGGTCGGCAGTTTGATTATAAACGTACTGTGCAGCAGCTGTATTCAGCTTTTTTGAGAATTTGTCTAATATTAGGAATTATCTCCAACATCCAAATAATTCAGCGGTGCTCATTTCATCATTGTCTTAACCGATTTCATTATTCGCCCCTCCCTCCTCATTTACCAAATCCTGGATGCGCTTCTGCAGGAAGGCGAATATCCTCTCGTATGATAGGTGCTGCTGTCCCAACAATAAGATGCCTTTCATTTGGTAAATGTGCATTTCTCATGGTACTACTTATCGTACATAATGCATCTTTAAAGCAAAAAAACAGCCAGATCTTCCGGGAATGTTAGATATAGATTCCCCCTCCCCAGTGATCTGATAGCTTCAAGTGCTAGGTCATGTAACCTTCGTGTTTATGAACGCTGGTATCCATGAGCTTACTAGGTTTGACAGGGAGTACGGACATTCATCCTTCTGATCTAAATGGCTACCGAGCTTCGAGAATGCCTCAGCTGTAATGTCATCCTCTGGCCGCCCTCGTTGCTGTTACCAAACCTTAACTCAGCTGCAATAAGATCATTATAGTTTTGTACTCGAAATAAAACGAGTTCCTCCCACCCCCAGTTGTCTTTAAGTTCACCTGCGCGATGCAAAACTCTCTCACGAAATTGAATTGTCTCAGCTTGAGTTACAGACCTCCTCCTTTTTTACTGCAACTTTTGCAGACACACTTGCTTCCCCTGCACAAAATAAATGGTCACGTGTGAGGTCAAATTGCAGTTCTGAAAAGCGCAAATTAGTGTTGCGTTCTGCATTAGTTTTTGATGAATAAGAGTCACTTTTCCTTTGGTAGGACTTGATACTGGCTGCTGTAATGTACCATTTCCGACAACCAATATTCAGCAACAATGGCAACGTATTGTTCATTTTGTCTCACTAGTTGTGATATTGTTCCCTCAATGATCTGCATGTGTTGAGATGAGGCTTGGAGACCTATGGATGGTGCGTGTGTATTTTTGTGTAATCTCTTTCACAACCTCGACTTTCATCCAGTTTACTAGTCAACCAGAGCTTCTATACATAAGAGCGTTATTTAATGTTTTATATTATATACTACGTTTATTTCGTTTATTCGTTTATTTCGTTTAGACCTATAGATGCAATCGACACAGCTGTCCTGCGTGCGTGCAAGTTCCTTATTGCAGATCACACAGTAGAACGTTATTTTCTGGAAATAAAAAAATCAACAGGTTATTGAACAGTGTGATATCATTTCTCATTTCATGTTAATGAACAGAGTGATTTTAGAATTAACTTTAAGATAAAGTAGAGAAGAAAGCACAGCATACACCGTTCTAAGACGGCCAAATCGGGAGGGGCCTTTTTCAGTTCATAAGATTTTTATATTAAGGATAAAACTCCTGGACCAGGGTGTTTGATATGACACAAAACGGTTATCGGCCGGGGATTCTGCCTCACCGGCATCAGCGGCAGGCCTTTCCTTCGTCGACATCGGCTGTAGGCTCTGTCTGGGCGGCATCGCCCGCGGCTTCTGCCGTCCCAGCATCGCCCGCAGCCTTTGCCTCCCAAGGATCGCCAGGAGCTGACCCTCAAAGCCTGGGTTAAAGGTCATACCATCAAACGCAAGAGCTGTACCTTTCATCACTTATGTCTGATAAACTGTTGTTAAGAACGACATTTCCGTAGACAGCAAACATGTCAACTACGATCCGTCGATTGTTGAACTGTTTTGCTCGGCCGACATCTAGAGGTCTTACGGCAACTTTTCCCATCTTGTCGACTTCGACTACTACTACTAGATCACTGTGAATGCACTATGCCCAGGGTAGCTCGTCCACAGCTTTAAAGAAGGCCAAGCATACCTTAATGCAATATGTTGAGGAGGTGGCATTGAGGAACTTCCATAGACGCTGATCTGGACAAACTTCCATGACGATGTCCACGGGAAACTCTCTAGTCACACCATAGAGCCAGGGAACCGCACCTTCTCCGTCCAGATCTTGAAGTTCACTTGCCTCTTTTAAGAAATTCCTGTGTCCTCTTACTTATGTACAATTTTTATTGCAACGAATTCATTCAGATTTCTGTCTCCTTGTTAACTTACCTTGATATTTGGAGGCAAAACCATCCCGACCGAAATGGTGACCCTTCCAGATCTCCCTCCAGGATATAGTTAGAAGATGGTTTGGTATTTGGGTTATTGGCCCGGCTGAAGGTCTGTCATGGAGGAGGTGGCTTTTCATTCGCTTGGCGACTTACTGAAACCCACCAACGTTCCTTCCTAGCGTTGTCTGTCTTCCATCGTTATCGAGGCGGCCTAGCGCTTGTCCATCGGGGTCTCTTATGGGACACGCCTTTTCCTAAGGGAGTTTTGTTCTTTCTTATGAGTGTGCTTCTGCTCTCTTTTTCGTACTTGAGCGAGTCGTTGCACTCTGTTACTTTTACTTTCATGTGGCGAAAGACCTGATCCTCAAAAGGTTAGGTTTAAGGCTGGCCTCAGAAGATAGTGGTAAAATTATCTCTCATTAAAGACATTAGTTCTACCAGATCCCGCCTGCTTGTGGTTACACCGCGAGTAGAAAGAATCACTTTTGGTGAGGCTGTAACATCGTATGTTGAACCCTCCTACTGGAATTCGCGCAGCCTTGGAGCTGCAGGAGCTCCTGGAAGGGAGGTTATGGAGTAATACCAGGATCCCTTCTTGAGAGGGGTTCTGAGGCAATCATGCAATAAGAAATGACTCAATACACGAGGTTCTTCAGTCGGCCTTGAGCCTACTGTGGCTTGAATCATCTTCGCAAAATTACATCTTCATTACATTCTAATATTCACAAAGTTTCATCTTAAGTACACTCATATCCACCGTTATTTTCACCACATTCCCTCCTTCATGACACCCTCATCATCACTATACCTATATTTTTTGTACAAACGTTTTCATAACGCTCTTAACATCACTACGCCATCATCTTTACTATTCCTTATCTTCACCACATACCATTTTAACAATACCTTTGTTTTCACATTTTTTTTTTTTGTGCCCATACTCTTTAATGTGCCCTTATCTTTTATGCTGTCTTCACTACACCCCCATCACTTCATCGTTGATATCACTGACCTTTAACCTAACCATTACGGGTAAAGTCAAAGGTTAACTTTTCATGCACACAAAAGAAAAAGAGGAAGACCTAATAGTTATAAAGGGACGACCAATTATGGTTACGTTTGATTTGGAGTGAACAAGCTGGAGGTACTTAGACAGACTAAGAAACTTAAAGACAAGGTGGAGTTCCGTGGAGTATTCATCAAGCGTAATAGACCAAGGGAAGAATGGGAGAAAAAAAAAAAACCAACAACGAATCCAGCCATATGGCAAAAACGGAAGACACCAAATGAAGCAAGGGGACAAACTACCCCCGCCGGCACTGCAGAGAGGTCAGGAATGTTAGGCGATGGCAGTGGAATGGGGAAAAGGTCATGGAAAGATAGTAGGATCGTTAAATGAGACATACATAACCTCGTGGAGGATCTAGATCTGTTGAGACTCTTGACCATGATGAGAGTTCACCTTGCTTCCTCTTTCTTTGACACACGCACACACACACACATTAACAATGATTTACACATACAGTGCCCTCTGCTATTTAAAGCGTGAAGACGGCCCAAACACAGATGTCATTGTGAGACTGAAATATTAAAATCTCTTTCACGCCCGCAGCTGCAGGGGAAATCGTTACGTTCAGAAGACCATTAAAGTAATTATTTTTTGTACTCAGAGTTGGCACAAACCCACTTCCATCAAGCCTTATCATCTTAGAAAAACCTCGAATGTGGGTTAGACTACCAAGGCTGCTATTGTCAAACATTCTGTCTAGAGATTGATGAAGTGGTACAATCTGGTCAGGCAAGCCTAGGTATTGTAGCCATATCACATAGGCTGAACTGAGTTCCTAAGACGTGATATGTGGATGATTGTGAACTGTTTCATCATGTACGTGCCAGTGGGCACGGTGTGGGCTTGGTGCTGTTGTCAGAAAAAATCTACCTCCGACTGTCTGTAATTCCCAAGAAGGTATAAGTAATGTCAGTTCTAACTGTCCTGGGCAGCCACCCACACCAAACTGTTCCCATCATTTTTTATATGTCGTATCTTCCGCTCTACTTCCCCAATAAAGATGGGCTGGTGAATCCTCTCGCGAATACTTCAGTTGAATTTAGAGTTAGGTACCCGTGGGCCAAGTTAGTGTTGTATGGGGATTTTAGTGAAATTAACACCACAGACCTGGAGAAGAGCCGCAGTCATCACAAAAAGTAGACTTCCCCATACATGGTCAGAAGACTCTTGACCTTTAGTTTAACCACTGCTGCAACCTAGCCCGTACCACCCCAACCGGTGCCTAGCATCGGACGAAGCTAACGCCCAGGCGAAGAAAAATTATCACCCTTCCACGCTACAACAAGTAAAACAGTCCGACATCAAACGATCGTATAGAAAACTGAAGCAGCATAGAGGTTTGAACGAACAGACTCCTTCCTTTCTAACATTAATGACGTCTCTAGTGAAGAAGCCGCTCAATTTATGCATAATAACTTTGCCATCATCTGCTAGAGACCTCCCAACCTGGACAACACCCGCCATCCAGCCCCGTCACCACGTCAGACGGTTACACAGCGTCGTCACCTAGTGACGACCATGAAGCTCTACAAGTTCTCCCCAGGGCTAGCCAAACCCCTTTCTTGCATCATTCATACTCTCCTCTAACCGTGAAAATTTCTGCTGATTGCAGGACTTCCCACGTCTTAACGTTACCAAAGTCAACAAACGCACATATCTATAGTAAGTTACGACCCATCATCATTAATAACATCCCCAGTTTACGCTGTGAAAGTTCTTTGTTTAAATGGGCTAACAAAGACAACGTAAATACCATCAAGATCCTCAGTCGTTTGGTTAGACCTCAATCATCCACAGTCTTGTCATCTCAAACTTTATCAACCGCAACCTGGAGAGACGCGAGATCTGTGTGGTTATCACCTTCATTGATGTCATCAAATCATCCATGACGAAATCATCAACGAAATCATCATTCTCTCCGTTTGCAGAATTTCTGAGTATTGTCAGATTATACGCTTACGATGGCCCTTTTCACACTCTAGTCCCTCACCTGTGACGTGCTGCAGCTTATGAAGATGGTACCTTTGTGCTTCCTCACTCTGATAAATGATGCCCTGATGAGAGGACTTGTTTGGTGGCAATACGGCGATGACTCTACCATTAGTACCGTTGTTGACAACAGCTCTCCATATTACGAAACCCTTTAGAACACGCTTAACAGCCTGCAGTACATAATCACGTCACCATCACCCACGTCAAGACTGTGTTCATGTACGTCAGCCATCCCTCGGTCCCCGTCCTCTCCCCCAACTCTCTCACTAAATCCCAGACTCCACCAGGATTTACATTTTACAAACATCTAGGTGTCATTTTGAACAACTTACTAAACTGGAAGTAACACGTTAGTTCTGTTATCATATTCCCCGCCATTTGCGTCAAGGCAGACTCCCCGCGCCTTAGCTTCCATTCTTCCCACACAGTGATTTCTCCCTTGCTAATTCTTCCTCCCTATCTACTACACAACAAGTAAAGGACATGCAAAATCGTCGTCGATCCCTCTTATACCACCTGTCAAGAGGCGCTTAACACACTGGTCTTCCTAACTCTTTTCACCCATCACCTTGACCTCATTCGACAATATCGGAACGAGGCTACCGCACCAACCTTGCCACACTCACCCTTCGTCACCAAAGTTACCTCGTCCCCGTGTTCTAGTTAGGCCCTACAACCGTACAGACCTATGCATTAAAAGTTCCATCCTAGTCAGTGTGAACATAATCTTCATACAACTACCATGTCTATGTAATCCTCGTTTATGAAACCCCACAGTCTGTATTGTGATTTTCGTTTTTGTTTTCAGCTCTTGACAGGAAATACTTCAATAAACCGGTAATTATTGTTATCATTGTTTATTATTATTCTCCCGTGCATGAACACAACTACAGGCGTGACGTACACACACACATGCACCAAACACTCGTACAAGCACGTACACCCATGTGGGCATCTACATACAAACATGTATACAGACATATTAAGCAAACACATAGAATCACGCTTATCCATATACATTTAAACCCAGAAATAATAAAACATCCGCATACATGTATATACACATTTGGCACATGATTATTAGAAATGCTTATTTTGTTGCTGAAAAACGTATAGATTCAAATGATTCTCTAAGCACGTCCTTTGACGATTTTTGCAGGAAAACATTGCTGCATGTCTAATGTGCCAAGACAGCTTCCCAGTCTGTATTTTAAATCGTATCTTGGTATAGTTTGTCAGGAGGGAGACAAGGGAGACTGACTTGTAGATCCAACAACCACTTGACAGATTCAGCCCAGTTGACAGCGCGCGCGCCGTTCACGGCTAGCAAGCGAGCCTTTCATAGGAAACCAAGATCGATGCGGCTTCCCCTTTTCCATTAAACAGTAATATGCTTGACACCTAAGTACATTCATTTGCTTATTTATGATATATTGATGTTAACTGGAAGTTTTGTTGATGATCACATAGCTTGTTGTTTAAACTGAGTTAAGTCTGCTATCTTGTTGTAGACTCGCTGTAACGTATGTGAACGAATCATATGTTCCCTCCTTTGCCATTTCCTCATTGGTAAAATATGGGGGTGCCCTTAATGTAGAAATAAACTCTAATATTCGGTACGAAAGTCGAAAGTATGACGAAAGGGTATTTCGTACAATTTTTCTGTAGTGAAACTTTATCTTGGGCTTCATAAGAAAGTTCGTAGTGGAATCCGTAACGTTTTGAAAAATAGTGTTGCGCTATGAAATATCTGGCTCGTCGGATGAGGGAGAGGGAGCAGGGTAACAGTCCAGCTAGCAGACGATCGCCTTGACTCAGTGCTGTACAGGCAGTGTGGGAGGAGAGTTGATATCGTCTGTAACGGGAGGGACTTGACGTGAAAATGACGGACGAGCAGCAACAAAACCACGAGGATGACAACACCCCAGGAATGGGGGACATGAAAACCGCCTTCGCCACTGGGCAGCGAGGCAGGAAGGGCGCCCTAAAGAAGAAAAATGTGTTTATTATAAATGATCACAAGTTCATCCCCCGATTCTTCAAGCAGCCTACCTTCTGTAGTCACTGCAAGGATTTTATCTGGTAAGTTATCAGCTTATGAATTTAATCGCATGATGTCATGCCATCATTTAGGATTTTTTTTTTTTATCTTTCTCGGTAAGTATTCCAGACAGTATTCATGTTTAATGGTTTGACACTTAAAGGGTTATTCTAACGAGGTCGGGATCTTTTTGGTGGTGGGCTAAACGAAACTTTGTGAACTCTCAGGCTGTTTGTCAGTTTATAACATGTATGTAATTGTTAATGTACAGCATGTTTGTTTTTTTGTATCTTTTGGTACACATGTTCTTAGTGGTGGGTGCTTCTGGTTCCTGAAGGAAGTTTGGGCCAGTGCAATCGAGTGAGTGAGACACGAGTTATCCGGCGTTTGGTGCCCCCCAAGTCACACCCACCAGTTGACGCTTCTCACGCCACCAGCACCACTGACCCTGACTTGTGAGCCAAGGGTGATGATGCTAGGTAGCGGAAGTTAACCTCCTCCTCTCTAACGCTAATCGGCTGGTTATGATGCAAGATTGAATTTAGCATGGGCTTTGAAGAGCATGAGATATAAGGCTTGTGTTTTTCTCAGTTATTTAGAGGTGCTCACATTGCATACTTATGTATAGGGTTAAAAAGTTGGGTATACTTTGGTATGTGAGCAGTGATTATGAAACTGAAAACGAAAGATCCGCGCGAGTACTAGTATTGCTCGGAATCGGTGTAACCGTTTGTTTTGTCATATTCATGTAGCATGTTTTACAAAGAAAATACACAGCATAGCCGTATTATGAATTCTAGCAATGTAAATAGACATGACTAATTACTTTCCAGCTCATCAATAAATTATTGGAATGAGGTAGTAAGTTAATGGTGTTCATTCGGAAGCCAAAGAGACATCCCCGGCAGTAGGTAAGGTTTATCCCTAAGTCATTGCGCGCCAGCCTTTTCTTTCTGCATGTTCTATAAACTGTGTCACTATGACTCCAGAGTGACTTCATATTGAAATTCATGGTTCAAAACATTTAGTCTATTTATTTGTACGTAAATTAGAAATTCTGAGTTTTGGATGAATAGTTACATGTAACCCCATTCCCTTGCAGTAAAGTGATCGCGTTGATTCCCATATTTTTTTTTCACTTGTTATTAATGATTTGATCTTGTAAATTTCTAGTAATACTACCCGCAAAGTTTCTGTTCAGTTTGCCGTGGAATAAAAGATAGACGTTTCGTTTATGGAGAAGTAAGAAGTATGACGAGTTTACTACGGTTGGTGCAGATATCCGGAATTCTTCATGTACTGAAAAGGGTTTCAGTAATGGTGTCGAATTCATTTTAAAGTTGGCATAGCGGTTTCGAAGGTATGGTGTACATGGTTGTTTGCTGAGATGCGAGATTGATTCACCGTTCCCAGTACATGCCATCATAGGGGAGGATCCAGGACTTGTTAAAGGGGGACTGAGGAAGGGTTGTCCAACAGTTTCTGAGCTAAAGAATGTCACTACAGCCGGACGGTCATTGTGTGGCAAGGAACATGTGTAGATTTTTTTAGTTTCACATTTTTCAAGAATGGTCAGATTTTATTTTAATGATTTAGAATGTTGGTCAGTGTTTTAGATTTTGACTTGCTTTTAAAATGTGTAGGCGATCCTTTATTTGGACATCCGTGAAAGCCATACAAGATCAATGATTTTGTAGTCAGTGAAGCTTATATTTCGTTAATTATATTTTGATATCACTTTGCTCGGTTTGGTCCGCGTATGCGAGATTAGATGACTTTGGATAAAACTTGAATGCATTTCCTTGGGCTCCACAGAACGTTGGAGGGATTTACTCTTACGACCTGTAAAATCAATCGTATGTGTTTTTATTCATAGATTTTTCGATAACCTTTTCGTTAGCTTCATTAGCAGGGACTTTAATCCGGAGAGTGTTTATGAAAAAGACTGAACACAATAACCCACCGAATTGCATGGGTGCAAATGGTGTCCAGGCTCATGGAAAATTATAACACTGTGCAGAAAATGAAGGTAAGGTATAGAAGTAAATTATACAAAAGAATTAGCGAGAACATGCGTAGAACTTAAGTAGGGGAAGATAAACTGGATATGACTGTTTGCAGTGTCATGGTAGAATAAAAAAAAAAGACTACAAAATAGGAGATTTACATAATTTGTGGCTGTTTTACGCATGAGCTGACAACCTAGCATCACATCACGTATTGGAAGTTATATATAGGATTATGAAACAGCACACGGCGTCCCGGGTTACGTCAGGAATCTTTCTTAGATGTCCTTGGGTAATCATTAATGAAATGGTGCATATTTCGCCAGAGGCTTCAGTCAAGCACTGAAATCGTCATCGAATGAAAATATAGGGGTTAAGAAATTAAAAGATTTTTTTTGGGGGAAGCTTGCAGTTTGATTATGGAAAGGTCTTAGTTATTAGCGAAGTCTTGAGAAAGTAAGGAGTTTCAAAGCTTAGCTGTGCAGAAAAAGAAAGGACATTACAGTGGTGGATCGCTCATGATTTGCCAACGGCCATAAAGTTAAATGTGCGACGCAGTTGGGCAGTTTGTTGGAGAGTAGAGCGTGGCGAGGCTGTCAGAAGTTTAGCTGTCGGATGTAGAAAGTGGAACAGTTGATAAGTCCGATTGATTTAGGTTACAAAAAGCCTGTGGATATTCTTATGCTTATAAACATCCCAGATATTTATCGGCTACTTAAGCTATAATGATTTATATATATATATATATATATATATATATATATATATATATATATATGAAGTTTAAACTTTTACCTTGTGGGAAGTTAAGTAGACGGGTGTTTCATGGAAACGCAGGTCTCCTGAACTAAGCATTGATGTAAATTATTGTAACGGAGTGAAATAAGATTAGGTGAAATTGGAGAAATGAAAGAATCCCTGTATTATGTTATATATTAGATTATGATTCAGGTGAGGTTCCAGGTTAAACCTTTGTATAAGATGTAAGCAAAATCTAAACTAGTTATGGGTTTCATGCCATTTAGTTCTGTAGAATCTGGAAACACCTTTATAAAGGATACTGTTTGAGGAGTAAAGGTCAGTTACACGCGGATATCCCTTCTCTAAACCGGGCTGTGATTTCAGACCTAGCCATTTTACGCAGGCGACAAAAACTGGCCCCGTGTACAAAGGAAAAAAAAAAAAATGAAGAAAGTAGAGAGTAAAAAAAATTGGATAGTTTAGCTGAATGATTTTAGCGAGCATAGCTGGTAGAGGTTGTTGGGCGAAGTTATAGTGGTTAAGGTAGAACCGGTAGTGACTCCTTTCATCCTGCATTGGATCTTTCACTATCACAGTTTTAGGTGGGTAAGCTTTCACGTTATTCATAGTCCGGCGTGACCGTTAGTGGGTGACGACTGACATTACACGAATAGACAGGATAGTTTTATTGTAAGCAATGAAAGGCCCAAGAGGTCTGTTACCCAGTCTACTTGCAATTTTTATTCTTTAAAACGATAAGCCGGAAAGCTCACGGAAGCATCTCGTCTGTTAGAAGTGGGGAATGGATGAAGTGGTGTTAACATCCGGGGCCCAAGACTTTAGTAGTATGTCACTGTAAAAATCAGCAATAAGATGTTTGATGCAGTGGGAGAACTCTACTAAGTTCTTCAGTCATTGTAAAGACTAAGGCTAGACTTGCCGGTCAAGGCTACATATCTTGACTTGCATTGACCGACATGGCTTGGGCAAATTATGCCACAAAGAAGACCATCTCGGACGAAAGGAGAAAGAATAAAAGAGGGAGAAGCCAGGGAGAGAGAGAAATTCTTTTAGACTTTCATCAAGGCTCCACAGGTGTTTATAGATCTGACTTAAAGTAAGAAGAGGGAAAGATGAAAGGAAGAAAGTAAATGTCAGTTTAGTTCTCGAATTAGCGTTATCAGTTTTACATACCAGCCGACATACTGTGGCGTGGGCAAGACATTACAGGCACTTAACATACTTGAGCGTGTAGACTTACACAAATACGTGTGAACATGAGGCAGATTACCTGAGTGAAATTACTTGTTGAATCATGACATGGACAGTAGATTGATATAACAGATAAGTTAGAGGTGGGCTGAAGGTCCCATGCAACTAGATCATGGATACAGGTTCATGCAATACAGGACAGTTCAGTGGGTAGTACTACGGCAACTTATGAATTTAGGAGGAAAAAATTAATTTAAGCTTAGAACCAGCTTTGGGTTTGAGACGAGTACATCGAAATCGATATAGAATTCAATTACACGTTTATTTTTACATTTACACAGCTTATATATACATGCAACTAAATTCCAACACCAACAGACCACTGGGTCTTAACGAGGCTGTTTTAATAGTGGAAGAGAACAGAAACTTGTGGAGTAATGTCATAGGAGCAGAAAGACGTACAGATTTGGGATTCGAATCCATAATCCTAATGGACGAAAGTACTACTACTATGCCAACAGATGCCGAACCAGCAGTTCATAGTCTGTGTGTGAAGAATAAGAGTCAAGTGACTACAAGGTAAGACAATAGAGAGGATAAGATAGAGTGGACTGTATAACATTTAACAAAGATGCAGGGAGGACACAGCAACAGTTTGTTATTGTAGCCAATCAAATGATCGCTCTTGACTGTATACATGATGGAAATGTGTGGAGTACTGACTGCCAGACTGGGAAGCTGCCAGATTATAGTGCCGTTGTTTACAGCAAGTAGGCAAATTATCCCAACTCTAACAATATGCAGAGATATAGTTTGGCTAAAGCCTTTGTTTGGCTCGCTCTATGACGGCCATGTTATGCAGATATTTTTCTTCGGCATACTGACGTGCTAACGATTCCCATGTTAACGTAACGCGCTGCAAATTTGTAATGGTGAAACAGAGAACGGTCATTTATAACAAAGCTCAATGTTCGGAGAGATTTATATTGTAAGATTCTGGTTTTGGTATCTCTTTTTGTCCACACCTTACAGGATGTGAGTGAGTTAGAGCGTTATCTGGACTCGGCGTTATGTAGAGAATTCAGTGCAAGGTTTGAAATTAACATATTCAGGTTGTGCCGTGTTTTTTGGGCTGGAAAGTTAAAAGGTCAGGGTCACCGGCTCAGTTAAGAGTGGACGTTCACGGAGATGTGAAACGTCGTGAAATCCGTAATATTAATTCGTATATTATATTGCTCTGTCATGGGGGGGGGGTGTTGATTATGTTCTTCCTCTGGGGTCAGATTAAGCCAGTTTTTGGTTTTGTCTCTGCAGCAGTTTTATCCGTGGATATCGTTTCCGGAATGTTTTCGTTGTAGTAGTCCTCATACGAGGCGCGATCGCTGGTGGGGACTGCACGATGGTCTTGGCATAACAGAAATCGAGAATATAATCATTGGTCTCTATAACGTTGTGATGATCAGCAGGAAACTGCCAACGATAATGAAACAGATGTAGGTATTCACGAGCTGACCACTGTATAAGAGGGCAAGGAGCACCTCTGTCAAACAGGCAGATAAACGCCATAATTTGGGACAGTTGCCAGGTATTGCCACAGTCGGTAAGAAATAAGAAGTAGGATCATTTTGCGCAGTAGCCGGGCAGAACTGGTCACACTGGATTTATAGTGCAATGATTTTCTTTGGCAAATGCATCTTCACCTGCTTGTGTAACCAAAAATCGTTTTCACAGTGTCTTAGGAGAATCTTTTTTTGACGTTTAATTGTACTCTTGTGCTGTTAATAAAATAGGACGTTTAATGCAGTAAACCTTAATGTTTTATTGGGGGGGAGGGAGTTGTTAACATCGGACATTTTTTTTTCTTCTTTGTACCTGTTTATGTAGAAACTTGGTCCAAGTTCTTCATATCTCTTAAAGCAAAGATTATACACAATAGCTCATACTCTCTTTTTTGGTATCATGTAAGGGAAATATTGTTGCCATGATGTTTGATATGAGTTTACGTCAGAGGACTGTGTTTGCTTTTTGCTCCCACACTGTTCTTATTCTGACGTTGACAGTAAAGCACTGTACAGCTAATCATTATCCTTTACACATTACGTCACAGTTAATATGGCTGTCGTGAATGGAGGACGCTGAAATATTAGAAGATATCAGTTATGCTATAGAATAGCCTGAGAAATAGTGACATCACTAATTCAGAATTGAAAAAAGGAGTAACACGAGAGAGGCATCACTGACTATAACATCTGATCAGATAACCTCGCTTCTGGAGAACACTAAAGAAGCTATGAATCAACATTGAACGTAATAGGTTGTGTATCAAAAACTTCACGGAGAGGCTGGTCCAGTGATGTGATGTCCCATATCAAGTGCTTGCTCGCTCTTGACAGGAATATTCACTAGTGAGCGGCTAACATCAGTGCCTTACCTTTTCGTATCTATTCAGTATTACATCTGAATTACTTGGACAAAGTAAAACATGTAAACCACTACTTTTACAACGTAGACGTGATAAAGTATATTATCTGTACATATGGAAGACACTGGAAGGCTTAATTCTTCTCACACACACACACACACACACACACACACACGTAGCTGCGTATCAGCTTTAGAGAGGCAACATCAGGAACAAACGAAAAAGGATTTATTTGCATACATTCTCTATCTAAATGTCATTCTCAGTGTACCGAAAACCACAGACTTCCATCCACAGCCAAGCCCCCACAGACTACTCCATGGTATACCCCGATCGCATCATACGTTTTGGTTCAGCCCATTAACAGTATATTAACGTGTATACCTCATCGCTTGAATATATTTCATCCTGTGTTTGCCTTTCGTCCCACAGAGATTTCTGGCCCAGACACACCAAAGGCTTTTCCACTTCATCTTCCATCATCTCTTTGGTCTTAGCCCTTCTCCTCCCTCCGCTTCCGACACAAAGATTCACTGTCAGTCTTTCTTCACTCATCATCTTCAAATAACTCGAGCATTTCACCTTGCCTTGGTCGGCCTTCTCGGTCAGACCGCTTACTACCACACCTCCCACTGACTCTGTCAGTTCGCTTCCTGCCTCATATCGTTCTCAGACATTTTATGTTCAGCACATCCACCTTCTTCCTATGCTTTTAAGCCCATAGAACATTGTCGCGAATACTTTATCTTCACATGTACCCATCTTTGCCATTACAGATGCTGGCCTTTTCTTCCACGTGCAGGATCCATAACACACCTAGGACGTTTGTACCCTCTTCCACCTCCACCCTGTGATTAACTTCGCCATCCATAGTTCCATCTTTTTTTTTTTTTTATGTTGAAGGCTCCAGTCACGGACAAAAGTCCACATCAAGGCCGGGCCCTAATTGAAAT
>JAYMFT010283506.1:0-10458 GCA_038088735.1 Panulirus argus | reverse complement strand
TATATATAATAAGATGGCCTCAAATAAGGCATTCAGTTCCCCGTGCCATCTCAGCGAACATAAAGAGAGAGAACAGAGAGAAGTGGAAAAGCAAACCCTTATGCCACACGCTGCCATATGTTCTGGATAGGTCGACGGCCATGAAGAAAGATTCTCCAGAATCCCAGAGAGAGAGAGAGAGAGAGACAAGGAGAGGAACTAAAGGTACGTCACAGAGAAGAGACCGCCAGTAGACTCCGTTCCGCGAAAACAATATTGGCGTTCAGTGGGAGAGGAGTGAGATTCTGAGTGTCTGAGAGCGTGAGGGTTGAAGAGAATTCGAAGGTTTTGGGGGTGACAGATCGACGGGTCAGAACGATCTCCTTCCTTAGGTACTGCACCGAAGGCAAGATCTTAACAGCAGCCATAATTTTCTCTGTTTTGAACACCATAGATTGAAATCAGACTTTCGCAGCAGCACCAAAAGAAATTTAACCATTTTCCTCTTCATCTCCATGTGGATAGATTCATCATCCTACCCCAACGTATATATACACACTGTGTCCTTTCTTTCACCCTAGACTCTGAAACAGGTCCCAGTCCTCCAAGACTCTCCCCTGCATGATAAATGAGTTGTTTACCCCCTGCGCCCTCTTGTCGTATAGGGAGGAGGAGGAGGTGGGGATTATTTATGTATGGGATTTGTGGTGGTTGTGGGTGAGTGATTATGGCGAAAGCAGACATTACTTATGTGATCACGTCATGTTAATCGAGAGTTATGTACGTAATTGTTTTAAGGCGTAGGAGAAAAGTGGTATACGAGTCGACTTTAGGTTCCGTGGCTTCTCATTTCCTCTGATTTACTCGCAGTAATGATGTCCTGGATGTTCTTGCTAAACTGTTTGACCTAGACATACAGTTACCACAGTCATACAGTCTGTCCGAAAAGCCGATTTTTCATGAGTCTTTTCTTCATTTCGTAACATCTTCATCCTTTAGTGACGTGATCCTCTAAGTTACTTCATAGTCTTATGTATGACTACCTGTTTGGTCATTTTCACGTCTTCCCTATGAAAGGTAAGAGGACATAACAAATTTCCAATGTTTCAATCTTCCTTCTGACCCCTATAGAACAATCGAAAGTTAGCTCTACATCTTTACTTTTGGTATGACGGACTTGAAACATATCTTGTTTTATACCGTATTGATCTCGTCTTCTTTCCTTTCTCTTTTTTCGATGTAGTCCTACCTATAAACCAAAGCAGGATCTAAGATTATTAGTTCTGTTTTTTCTATCCAAGTGAAACGCTACAGAAAATTAACTCGATGACCTCACCGCAAAGATAGACTAACGAGGCATGACCCTTGTCTCGCGAATGATGGGTATTACTAGTTTAATAGTCAATTTCCCATGACACTTATCCCCCAGGACAAACTTGGGGACAAGTTGTTGCTTCCAACAGCCTCCGAACTCACCACTCCCTCTCCCACTACTTATAGTCTGGGACGTGGGACATTCCCAAAGGATATCCCACACACACATGGGTAAAGACGAGCCTATCCAGAACATCTTATCTACTTTTCTGATTTATCTCCCTGACGAAGGGGCAGCAAAGTAGAATATCAGGGTATGATATGACACGCTCCTTGTATGTGAGGGTCTCTGTTCTACCCACCTGCTGTATAGGAGGAGGAGGAGGAGGAGGAGGAGAAAAGGCGTACGGATCCCCCATTGAATCTGGCCAATAACGGTTCATCCATTGGCAGTCTGTGTAATGATCATGGAGTGGCAAAGAATGGTACTGCGTCAGTTGATGACGTCCAGGATGTGCCGATAATTGCTTTAGTTTCAGTAGTGATGGTCCTGGCACTGTTCTCTTGGCCCTACTTCATTTCCAACACATCTTTAATAAACTACTCAACTATTCACTGGTAGAATATAATTACCAGTTTTTCGCTATGGTTAACCGAAGCGCCTTTATAAAGTCTCTTTATGCATATTTAAGAATATGAAACTCACACTGAAGAAATGAACTGAGAAATCTGGCATTACTATATTCTGGTCCTAGATTTAAACCTCCTTCAAGAATACCGGCGTGATAATACGAAGAAAGTCTAGCAACATCAGTGAAAGGTTGGAAAGGGCAGGTCAGGCCACATCACCAGTTAGTTCAGGCCACATCAGGTCAAGTTACGTCACTTGTTAGGTCAGGCTACCTGACCTATCATGTGGGTCTGCGTAAAGTGTGTACTAAGGTAATTCTTTTAATAATGGCCGGGGTGATAAGGTGTAAAATCCACTGCCCCTGAAAGAGAGTGATCTTCCGTGTGCGAGCAACGAATGGTAGCTGATTCTACAGCATTTCAATACAAGATAAAACTGAACTTGTATGAAATGATGCAGTTCTTATATCTACCCTGTGCTCTACAGTAAGGATATGTTTGAAAACACTCATGTTATATTGGCCATTATCTAGCTGCCCTTTTGTGTTCAATGGCCACAGTGTTTAAGTTGCGAGCTGCCTGGTCAATGTATGACATTCTATGCATTGTGTACAACACGCAAATCATAATGCGTTAAAGGGGCAGATCACGACAGACACAGCGCCACACTCCTTACCTCCCTAACCAAGAAACACCTCGACAGGCACACCTTACCGGTTCCCATTTCCTCTCGAACTGTTACGCATACGCTACTAACACTGCCCATTTCCATCCGTGAAATCTCCTGGAGTCATCTACGCACATATCACTTGCGTCTACCAACGAGGCGGTATAAAAGGCGAGGGAGATTCCACCAAGTATTTCATTTGCATATCATCAAAGAGTTGGAATAGTGAGGAGAATTCAATTTCCCTTCCGGAGGCCCGTCGCTCCCAGGTTAGAAGGGGGCCGTGTTGTGTCATTTATCTTAGGAATCCTCAACCCGGAACCCCGTCCGACTTACAATTAAAATGAGCGAGAGGGGAAGACTCGAGCCGTGTCGAGGGAGACAAAGATGTCGAGGACCCGAGGCGAAGGTGCTCTGCCCTGCCTTCCACACCGACCCAACACCCGAGGTCTTCCCCTGGCAGGAGGAGATGGGCTACTTGTGCTTCGGGTGTGGTAGAATTCCTCAAGGATCTGGGAGGTATAGATAGTGAGTGCTACCCGTGGCTCCTTCAGTAGAAAAGAAAGTACTGGTAGCAATCAGAATGTCGAAGGTGCAGGCTGTCCTTGGCCCTACCAAGCGAGTGAGACTCGAAAAAAGGAAACCACCGGTTGGAGTCCAGTTGTGTTGCATGTGGGACAAAAACACGTCCCTTGAAGCGTACTTAGGTATATCTGTTTGACGATTGTACGTGTCCTAATGAGTTTATATTGACAGAAATTAACTTGTGATTACATGAAATCTTGTAAATATATATATTTTCTTTTTGTGTGTGTGTGAGCGTGATATTAATTTCTAAGACAATGTCTTTGAGGAAATAGCAACGAAAAAAGAAAATTAATCATTAGGGAACGGCAGAGTACGTCAGATAACGTTTTATGAGCAACGACAAGGGCCAACTTCGTTATGACGATAGAGCTTTATGATCTCACAGAGTCAAGAGAGTGAACATAATGGAAGCAATATCTGGGGCGCTATAAGCTTGGGCACTGGGAAAACTGTGTTGTTTATTTCATGAGATGAAAGAGAGGGGAAAAAAAAAAAAGAATTGCCCATCGTACTTCAAGCCGCTTTTGAAAATGGATTGGCGGCCTTATCTAGTTTGAACCTACAATTTTATTAGAGGGATGGGGTCAATATTGCTGCAATAACGAGAGAGCATTCTACTGTAAAGCATTGACTCAGATACGAGTTGGGGTGTGAAAGAGGCAATAAGTTTGTTGTCAGTAGGAGGATCTGCACTGGGAATGTCTTGGGCAATTACAGCTTGGCAATCGGGCGATCACATCTCCTTTCCTAGGCGTTCACACCTGGGCTGTTACGTACTCATATCTCAGCTATAATCACTCAACAGCTCAGCTCTTAACAAAACCCACATCTCAGCTCTTGACCACTCACAGCTCAGCTACTGGAAATCCATTGCTCAGCTCCTGGCCACTAGCAGCTCGGCTCTCGCAAAGAACCCACAGCTCAGCTCTTTGGCGCACCTAGCACGGCTCGCTTGTTGTGACCCCATATTCTGAAGGGCTCACAGCTCACAACCCTGGCTGGCTGTCAGATAGAGCATCCCCAAAACCAGAAACATATGCGAAACTGGAAACTCCTTGTGGTAACATTCATTCTGGTTCTTGAGTCTCAAAAACATCAAGAAATTCACAGTTGAACACAAAGGGAACAAATTACTATACAAAAATTTCTCGGAATACACGTTTTCTGGTATTTTTCTAGCCCATATTTTTGAGTTGTAATTTAAAGAATGGAAACGCAAAGCTAAATTATACCAAAAGATACGTTTTGCATATGTCCTCGAGGCATTTCCAATGGGAAATAAGTAATCTTAAGGATAACCAAATAAGCTAACACAAATATCTTTACGATAACCAACTTCAAAAGCTTTCTGTCATCTATATAAGCGGTTTAAAGAGGCAGCAAACAAGATGGCACCCTGTGCTTCGCCTTTATAAGGAAAAAGATGAAATAGATATACACAATATTAGACAGATATGAAATACAGAGATGCATATACCCAAGTCTTAATTTCCCCATAGGTCTCTGAACACCAAATGAATGCTTCGCCTTTAAAACTTTGGACAGAGCAGGAAACAGACATCATGAGTTAAATCTACATCTCACTGTCAAAAGGCTTTTCCTGCAGCAGGTCTCTTTATAAGATGTTCTAACACCGTACGTTGAACAATCAGGAACTAGCAAATGTACATGAGAGTGTGCAGTCTAGCGGCTACTACCAAGAGCTATAACATGGAATGAGGCTCGATGCTGTTTCATCGAGCGGAAAGCAAAACTAAAGTGTAAAGATTCATAGGAAACGCGGCTCATGTAAGACAAAGCGAGTAGACGGCGTTTCAGCAGATCCATGGTGGACTTACCAAAGCCATGAAAAGTACGAGAGGAGGTATCGTCAACCCATTTAACATGACCCAAGAGTTTTCGGCGTATTTATGGGAGAATCACGACGGAAAACTCCCTAACTAAATATGAATATTATTCTTGACTTAATCTAGTTTAATACACCTAGCCAAAACACACACACACACACACACACACACACACGGGCCTTTGTGGTGTAAGGGTTAGTATTACTGACCATGAGTTGGCATGGGCCAGCCCGGGGTCGGACGCGCATTGGTTCGAATCCTGGGTATGGCAGTCCGCCTGCACCCAACCCAGGTGTTCATCCTAGTCGATAAATGGGTACTGACAAAGGCTAAGGTGTGTGTGTGTGTGTGTGTGTGTGTGTGTGTGTGTGTGTGTGTGTGTGTGTGCGTGTGCATACACACGTAGGAGTAAAGACACAGTACATACATACAAGATCAACAGACGGGTTAACACGAGCGTAAAACTCTCTCACCGTAACACACAAATAGCAATAAAAAAAGAATACTAAAAGATTTTGACTTTTACATGACACAGGGTTCTGATGAAATTTCACCACTTGCACTGAAAATGTGTGCAGATACATTAGACAAAACCCCTAGGAATGCTGGACGGGAGCAAGATATCAAGCAACTGGAAAAGGACAAATTTCATACCTATCTGTAAGAAAGGGGACCGGAGAGGGGCACTGAGCTACAGGACGGTTCCAGTAACGAGTCTGGTATGTATGGTTCTGGAAATGAGAAACAGAGTGAAGAAACTATCATCTGGATGGTGTTCTACAGAGAAGAATTACCTAAAAAAGAAACGGCATGGTTTTTGGGAGAATAAGTCGTATGTAACGAACCTCTCAGATTTCTACGAGAGAGTAAGCTCTGTCTTGGACAAAAGGGAAGGCTGGACTGCTACAAAGATTTGGGAGGTTGATTAAGAAACTGTAATGAGGGAGAGATACCCTCAGTGGATAAGAAATTATCTTAATGGAAGGGACAAAGGACATATATCAAGAGACTTCTCAAAACGGGTTGAGTTCTCGAACAGAGAGGCGCAGGGTTCTGTTCTGGGACCATTACTCTTCTTGATATACTACGTAAACAACTTGCAAGAAGGTATGAACTATTCCCAGAATATGTTAACAAATGACGCACAGATGAGAGAGGAGGTGAAAAGCGAGGAGGATTACTGCATCAACTTACAAGGGGACCCTACAGAGACTTCTGAGTTGGTCTGATCCATGGATGATGAAGCTCAGTCCGAGTAAAGTAATGACGACAGGTCGCAGCGCAAAATACAAGGCCTCAGTATGATTATCATTATGCAGAAAACAGACTGCATGAACTAGTGTGTGAGAAAGAACTGGGAGCGGACATCTTCCCTAAGCTGTCGCCAAAAACAGTTAAAAGCAACATTCTGCTGACAAATATTGGAATTGCATTCAAGTCCACGGATAAGGAAATATACATCAAGCTGTTCACTTCATACATAAGACCAAAACTAGAATATGCTTCTCAAAGAGCTGATTGAGAAAGTCCTAAAGAGAGCAATAAAAATGTTAACAGAATTAAGAGAACTGAGTTACAGGGAAAGGCTAGGGGTTTTAGATCTGCCCATCTTGGAAGAGCGAAGAGTAAGGGGTGATCTGAACCTCAATCACCAAGTTTTTAAAACAGTTCGGTGACGTAGACAGTGAACGTTTCTTCGAGAGAGAGATGTAGGGAAAGAACTACCAGGGAGCATAACCTGAAATCAAGCAAGAAGCATGTTAAAATGGTGTGAAGAAGTATCTTTTATAACGTAAGAATGGCGGATGATGGATATAGATAACTGAAGATATAGTTAGTGCAGAAAACATCAAAAAATCTAAGAAGTTTATTCAAAAGACAGATAATGATCAAGAGATGGGGCCTTACGAGTGTAAAAGTCACCCTCATTACACTACAGGAGAAGTAATCACAAACATTCTTACCGATAGCTAGCAAGGGCCGTTCGGAATCAGGTCGCATGGGATCGAATCTGGGAGCGGCAGTCGACCCACGCCGAACCCTTGCGTTCATCCTCTACTAAGACCTGGTCGACAAGTGGCTACCTGGCTCAGGCTGTAGTGTGTGTGTGTGTGTGTGTGTGTGTGTATGCTGTATACGCATATAGGAGTAAAGACATGGTACATATATACAAGGTTAAAATACGAGGCAACCTGAGTGTACCATGGCCTCCCCTTAACACATGTGGTAATAACACACATGGGTGTCCGTGGTGCAACGGTAAACGAGGCTGACTATGACATACGCACAGGTGCGGCTGTCGGTTCATAACCAACCCACGCGTTCATCTTCTCACTGGGAGGTGGTCGATAACTGGATACTTAGCTTTAGGCTGCTGTGTTTGTGTGTGTGTGTGTGTGTGTGTGTGTGTGTGTGTACTCATAAGAATAAATGCATAACATATGAGATTAAGAGTATAATCACACACACACACACACACACACACACACACACACACACAAATATTTATGTACAGAAATGTGAAGACAGAGGCGTGGGCTGGTATAATAGCCCGTCGGTGTTCTCGTCCGTCTGCCACTTGAAGACCCATACAGACACCTGTCTAGACTGACAATACGCTCTCACTTGTGAGCATATTTTCATCTGACATTCATGAGGGATTCTCTTCTTTGCTCCTTCACGTCTCCATCTCAAGTTTGGGTAATTTTTTACCAATACGAACCTAACGCCTAAAATCAGATCACAGAGCCAACTTTTCTTCTTCCCTTTCGTCACTTTTGATAGCCTGATGACCCTTCATCTTCGCGCTACTCCGGATTCAACTTGAACATCTACCGCTTAGAGAACCAGCATCTCTCAAGAGATTTCTCCTTTAAGATCTACAGGAAGCCTACCAACTCTGAGAGCTAAATTCATTATGTTTCAGTGCATGATTTTTCTGTAAAAACGTCTGTAATTATGTCCATGTTTTTAAGAGCACTAAGGATATGTGATCCAACAGGCCAGGTAGATGAATGTAGTTATATCTTTAGGCAGTTATGCTACCCTAAATTTTTGGTTTAGAGCGGATAGGTTCGAATCTTGGTTGCGACAGTTGGTCCACAGTTAGCCCAGTTGTTCATCCATCCCTAGGGACATCACAAGAATTTCACACTTTAAGGCCATCTATGATCTACATCATCTCACTTTCGCATCGGGAAATTAATACACCTGCTATATCAACACCTGCCATAGCAACACCAAAGACATCAACACCAAGCACATCAACACGCACCACATTAATACTTACCATATCAGCACCAAAGACATCAACAACTACCATGTCAACACCAGCCACATCAAAACCTAACACATCAGCAGTAGCCACATCAACTCCGCCCAAATCAACACCTACCGCATCATTACCCACTACCTCAACACCTACCACGCCAACACCTACTACTTTAATCAGACTGGAGAGACGGTTCAACCACTGATGATGGATAACTTACCATCTGAACAATTGTGAATCACTTCGCAGTGGTCAGGAATTGTCAGAGTTACGCTGTTATTCATCTGCCTCTGGGAGATGGACTGACCTCTGATATACAATCAGACCTCGAAGAGCAGTGCTTGTGTGACGGGAAACACTAAAAATGTTTTTAATTTGGTAATTCTTTCGTGTAAAGGTTATTAAAATGTTACTGAACGGAATGCACATTTGTACGTTACTCCAATAATACTCATAAACGTATAATCATTACGCATGTCCCTCATTCTAAACCGGGTATTGTCAGTCCTCAGGCCTAATTCAGCACACAACTCCACCAGCTGTTCACTCTTTCCATTCGCATCATTGAATATGTATCGCATTTTCCTTTTTTTTTTTTTCTTATGTGCTTACTAACATGTGTAGGTAATTCAGAAGCTAACCCCAGTAGCTACGGGAGGGGTGTATAATGTTAACACCATCAAGGGATTGCAACAAAGTCCTTGTGTTCTTTAAAGTTACTCAACTTCGGCTGAGCTCAGGAATAAATATATAGAGCCTGTACATCCCACCACATATTCATCCAAAGAACAGCCATCTTCGTGACTGCAAAGGCAAAACCGTTGCATAAAGATGTGTAAAGCTTATATACATTTCTCGCAACCTTCTCCCCAGCGTTGGTAAGGCTTCCTTCATCCAAACCTGTGGCAGCTAGAAGAGGCTTCCTACAGAGGATGGAAAATGATTTCTTGTCACAGAAACGTTCAACGATTACATTCAAGCTGAGATCATCGGTTCCTATCCCATATCCACAGCGTGTAGGATGAAACGCCTTGTGTATGAGTGATGCGAGAGATGAAAACTGCTGTTCTCTTGCCATAAGACAATGAATGGATCACCACGTCTATATCTCTGGATTACCTCTACGACGCAAGACTCGTGGGATTAACCTGGAAGCGTCGTTTTAACTACTTGATGACTTTATCAATTCACGCATGAAAAATTCAAGAGGACAAGTTATTCCATGAACGTACGCATTCTGTGGCATGATAAGTTTTACATTAAGAAATTGTTTTACAATTTCTTTGGATTATTACTAAACCAGAGGCTCTACTTCAGGATTACCTCATCGAGTGTCGCTTAAAGCGATTATCAGAAGTTTTACAAAGAATCACAACTCTTAATGATGCGACGTGAAAAACAGACGTCACAATTTGATTCCAGTTTACAGATCAGGATTATGCTAGACTTTCGTTCACATCACTTGGTTCATTTCCAGTCACAAAGAATTCTTTTACTATCTTTTAACATTTTCCTGTTATTGAGCTAAGAAAGAACTTTTTTTAGTTTACTGAAATACTATGCCTCTGGTGAACTTTATCCCCTCGAAATGGTAAGTTCAATTTGACTATGCATATTCTAGCTTGTCTTTCTATATTAATATACGAGTTCCTCTTGTGTAAGGATACACTTCAGTCTGTCTACATGACAACGATATTTCTAGGTGTTAGCTTTGTCTGCCTGGACTTGATCCTAGCTGTTTGGGAGGACCGAATGTAGAGTTCAAGATATGGTGCCCGTGGCTTAGAAATATGATGCCAGTTGTTCTATAGGGTATGGTGCCGGTTCTTCTAGGGTATGGTGCCGGATGTTCCAAGAGCTAAATTGTAAGGCAAAGGGTTGTCTTTCTGCTTGGGAGCTGGTGATTGCTTTGGTGTGGCTTGAAAGAGGAAGGATCAACTGCTGCTGCAAAGATCTGAGTGCCGAGCATAATGAGGTGAATTTGTACTGGGAGACTTTTTGTTTTGTTGTGTTGGTGGTGAGTGCTTGCGTTTGTTCGGATGTCAGTGACTGTTCGAAGTCCTATGTACTGTGTGTTTTACGGCTTTGTTAAATATATATATATATATATATATATATATATATATATATATATATATATATATATATATATATATATACGT